>CM070833.1:12782401-13047401 GCA_036326025.1 Chrosomus eos
GGTTACAAATTACCTTTGGTACTCTTAACCGGCTCCTCTGTGACACTCTACTAATCCTTTTATGGAATTTCATTTAGGATTTATACTTTAGATACAGGATTACACAGCACTACATTTTGTTATTGTTCACCTCGTCCAGTGGAGTCATGTAGCACATTCCAGCCTCATTTATTTACAGCTCAGGTACTGGTCACAATTTCAGTGTCAGTTGGTTGAATGTTAGTAGCTCACTATGTTTTATTCAAGGATCTATTACAGAGAAGTGTGAAAAGTTACCTTCCACTGCACTTTTAGACTCACTTCACACAAAACACTTAATAACATCATATATATGCTTTTTTAATTTTATTTTTATCTATATAATAAGAATAATCTGTAATGACAAACTCAAATGTTCAGCATCATTTCTCCAGTCTTCGGTGTCACACGATCCTTCAGAAATTAATCTTCAGAAAGAAATCTTCTTAATGAAATGGTTGTGCTGTTTAATGAGTTGAGTAAGTGTGGATGGTTTTTTTTTTTGATGAACACTTTTGTGTCATTATAAATGTGTCCTTGCTGAATAATACAAAAAATATATTATCCAGCAGTGTAATAATATAAACATAGCTATTATTATTCTGAAGATTTCTTAACAAAAACAACATTTAGGATTTTTTGGTTTTGTTACATGTTGTTACACCACCTGATAGCAGTACTAAGAGATGAGGAGAATGAAAAAGTGGGAGAGAGAGAGAGAGAGAGAGGAGAGAGAGAGAGAGAGAGAGAGAGAGAGGAGAGAGAGAGAGAGAGAGAGAGAGAGAGAGAGAGAGAGAGAGAGAGAGAGAGAGAGTAGAGAGAGAGAGAGAGAGAGAGAGAGAGATGTGAGCTCTAATGATGGTCAGCTTGTTTGTGATGCTCTGCAGACAGATCTAATGAGGCTAATGGAGGCAATATCAACACATGCAACCCCCCCCCCCCCCCCCACACACACACCAACACAGAGAGAGAGAGAGAGAGAGAGAGAGAGAGAGCACTGTAAAAAGTCGTTCAGTGCTATTGTCCATATGACTTAATTTTAAAAACTATATTTATTCCAATAAATTAATTTATTTTTCTTTCTTTGTTTTTTGAGTTGTCAAAAAGTAAAAAGTGTGACTATTTTCGTTACTTAATATTTTCTATAATAAAATTAATTTTATCGGACTTCACCATAAATTGATTTTACAAAACTTATTTTAAAAGTTTATATCAGACCTATATACGTAAGAAGACACACGACCCGCCCACCTGCATCCACGGAAGAACAAGCCCGGGCAAATTCTTTACTGTGTCGTCTCGTCTGTTCCAGAAGTTTATTCGAACGGGGTTTTCTACGGAGCCGGATAATTTATACTTCACGTACCTCATCTCATGTAAGTAACTCTTTGTGTTGTTAAAAGTTATGTTTACCCTAATTAACGTGTTTGTGTTGCGCAATCGCTCTGTCGAAGAGCGCCAATTTCGAATGTGCTCTAACGTTACTTCAAACAGTTTGTCAACTTGAGCCACATACTGTATTAATCTACATGTGTGTGCGTTGTAAGGTATGAGTAATGTTGTCTTTGTGTGATAGTTTAATGCTTCAGAGGTGTTTGTAACTTATTCAAAAACATTGTTGTGGCTTCGACAGTTTGGCAGTGGACTCAGACGCACACAACGCCACAGCTAACTTTAGCTGCTAAGTGATTAGCTATCGTCGATTGGAGATTAACGTTAATGTGCCAGAGCAGCAGTTAATTTGTCGATTACACAATCCACACAATCTAACCTAAACCACATTGACGAGGGAGCAAACATTTGCCACTATGAGTGTGGGCACTGTTAGCTTGTGTGGATCAGCACATGGCATAGGTCCTCTTTCACAAGTGTTATTTACTAAAATAAGTTTTGCGATAAACGAAAGTTAATCATTCTTGTCTTGTTCAGCAGGATACTCTTCACATGTATTTTTAAAATGTCTTTTATCAGGCTTGTATTCAAAAGGCTAGTAGAGGTAACTAACTCTTTTTTTTTCTCCCCATTGACAGACGGGATGGCCCTGTAAAGTGTGCAGCACTGTGGTACCAGGAAAGAGTGACATTTTAAAGCATTATAGACTTCATCATGGGACTTTTGGACACAGCCATGCCTTGTATTCATATAGATTGCCCATGCTCTTTTAAATCTCGGAGTTCCTTCCGCTCTCACCTCTCAAGATACCACCCAGAACTGTCACTGCGCTTTTGAACAGTTGTTTTCTTTGTCTGTTCAACATCATTATATGGCGCTTTTCCACTGCATGGTACGGTACGGTTCGGTTCGGTACGGCTCACTTGTGGTGCTTTTCCACTGCATGGTACGGTACGGTACGGTGCGCTTCGGCGCGCTTTAAATGGTACCTGATCTGTTGAGGTTCCAAGCGTACCATACCGGTACTAAAATGTGACGTGAAACACTGCAGATCACTGATTGGTCAGACAGACAGAATCGTCACTACCAGCGTCATTGGATTTGCGACACTAAACCGCTATACAGAGTCATATAACCAGTAGACAACAGCCAACACGGTAGCACCTGTGTTTTACTTGAAAAAAAAGAAGAGATCAACACTTTAAAAAGGAAATGGCTGAATCGTGGTCGAGGTGCAGACAATCCTCTCGTTGGTTGCCTAGGAGCGGGTCCAGCGAGAGCTGGATGGGGCAAAACAGAATGAAAAAGTGTTCCAAGAAGTAGCAGCTAGCTCAGCTCTTAGCCGCACACGGCTATCACCGGACCTACAAACAGTGTAACGATCAGTCCCACCCACTTTGAATGGGTACTAACTGCAGTGGAAAAGCAACCGAAGCTAGCGAACCGAACCGTGCCGTACCGAGTCGTACCACGCAGTGGAAAAGCGAAGCCGAACCGAACCGTTCCGCACCGAATCGAACCGTACCGAACCGAGCGTACCATGCAGTGGAAAAGCGCCAATACTTTGGACATAACGTTGAATTTTCAGGATGTTGTAATGGTTTATCCTTATCATGTTTTATACTATGCTGGAGGTCATACTTTCTGGTGTTAAAAAGTTTATATTTTATACACATAAAAAAATAGACCTGGTGTGAAGCTGCACTTTAAAAAGTGGTCGGTAAGTGAGATCAGTGAGATGTTTGAGTAAAGCTGTTCAAAATATTCACATGCTGTGAAGGTATTATGCTATTGTATTATGCTAAGTTGAGGTCAGAAGCTCATGCTTGTGACCTGTAATGTTGGTGTTAAAATGTTTAAATATGTTCACACTGTACTGTTAAAGGGATAGTTTGTATTAAAATGAAAATTGTCATTTACTCACCCTCAAGTTGTTTAAAACCTGTATGAATTTCTTTCTTCTGCAGAACACAAAGGAAAATATTTTGAAGAATGTCAGTAACCAAACAGTTAACTGGACCTATTGACTTCCATAGTAAGAAAAAAAAGACTATGGACGTCAATAGGTCCAGTTAACTGTTTGGTTACTGACATTCTTCAAAATATTTTCCTTTGTGTTCAGCAGAAGAAAGAAATTCATACAGGTTTTAAACAACTTGAGGGTGAGTAAATGACAATTTTCATTTTAAAACAAACTATCCCTTTAACAGTACAGTGTGAACAACATTTTAACACTGTAAAATGTTTTAATATTATGTATGTACACAGTAAAATATACTGTGAAGGTGTTCTACAAACCTGCACTTTATAAGCTGAGATCATGCTTTTTTTAATGCATGAATAGATGTTATGTAAGGGATAATGTATAGCGAGGCGGTTGTTATAGCGAATACCACCCCGACAGACTGACTAGGTGCCCGACCTGAAGCGGAGCCTGAAGGGTTTGTATTCGCTATAACAACCACCTCGCTATACATTATCCCGCTTATTACAGGCTACCTACCAAATAAATCAATAATTTGACTCAAAATATTGATTTAAAAAGGAGTTTATTGATTTAAAAACGATTGTATTGCTTCCGCTAAAGAAAATAGTCTGTTCCGTCTCTGAACTGCGTCCTTGGTAACGCTCTGTTTTTCATGGCAACGGTCAGTTATACTAAGCAGCGTCTGTTATCAAGAAATAACACACCGCATTCTACATTGGAATTCTACCAAGCCATGTAATAATGATTGTTAACTGTCCAGCTCATTTTGAATATAGCTTGTGAACTGTTACAAAAGTGCCTGTTGACTTAAAATGTTGTAACATTATGTACACAGTAAAAAACTGTACTGTGAAGGTATTACACTAACCTGCACTTTATTTGCTGAGGGCATACTTGCTTTAATGCCTGAATACCAATGTTTATACTGTACATTTCTACGGTTTTGTATATGGCAATGATTAAAATAAATGTTGGAAATTGACATAATAGCAACTAATTATTTGAAGCCGTTTACACTTCCAAAACAAAGAAAGGGCAAATTGGTCCAAATTAATAAATCAAGACATTAACTACTATTTTTTTCATTTAAAAGTAACCTATTTTATTTAAGTCTAATGTGTATAATATGCTGATATTTTTTACATTGATTGTACTCAATTTTTTTGCTTTTTCTGAAAATGCTACTTAATCTTTTCGCATTCATTGAATGTCACATTATTAAGTTGTCCTTACTCAAAATATCAGTTAGTTCACTAAACTTAAAAAAAGTAGTTGGAAAATGTTGTCTTAATTTTATTGAGTTAGATCCAAGTAACACTTTTAACAGTGAGAGAGAGAGAGAGAGAGAGAGAGAGAGAGGAGAGAGAGAGAGAGAGAGGAGAGAGAGAGAGACCGAACTAAAAAGTGCTAAGAGCCTCAAGTCATGTTGTAGAATACAGAGGACATAACAATATTTCCCTCCCCTTCTGTCTCTTTATCTCATACACTCACAGTCGCTCTCATATACACTGTAAAAAGTAAAACATTGCTGTTTTTGGTTTGATATATTTATTTTCATTCCAATAGCCTAAAATTATTAGATTGTTAAGTAAAATTACATTTTTTAATTTGTATGTGTCTTTCAATCTATTTTCTTAGATTGATACAATATAAAATTATAACATCATAATGAAATTTAAATTATACATTCGATCAAACGACTTTTATTAGATTAAGCATGGTTTGCGCATGCGCACACATGAAAACTCGAGAGAAAGTTCTGGAAGAGGCCGAACGCAGAAGTCGGAGGCATCTGCTGAACAGCGCGAAGTGAACAGGACACGTTTGTCAGGTAAGGGAGGAATTCACCAAAATTGCACGTTTGCATTATCATTGCCTTTTATTTCAGCACTCACACTATAATTTTTATAAGATGACAGTTCAGTTTTTATAAGGTGACTTCATATTCTCAGTTATACTGATAGCCAGCAGTGACCGTTAACGTTACAGCCTAGCGTGTAATGGGGAAACCCATTCAGCATTTAAATACTTGAAAAATATTAATGTCATAATATAATTTTAGTGAACAAACACGCTGATTAGAAGTTATTATAACGTTAATTTTGACATTAGCGGTATAGCGCTATATATAACATGGTGCCATTTTAAAGCTAACGATTTTCCTGGGAAATCCAAGAACTTAGCTAATATTATATAGACTGATTGAACGGATATTATGAAAGGAAAAAATATTTTCTCACTCTGAATGTTGTAAAAAAAAAAGTTGTATTCATGACTAAGGCTTGAGTATATTGTATTTCTTTTCCGACAATTAACGTTAAATGAATCACCTCAATATGTGAGTGACGTGTGTAACGTTTCCCGCTCAGAGTTTAGGTTAACGTTAGCTAACTGGCTCTGCTCCTCCGGGCGCTCAATGCCAATATGAATGCCGATTTTATGTTTTAAATTTGCGATGGCGGAAATGAATGTGAGTAAAATGAATTTACACTTTGAAACTGTAAAACTAAAACGGATTATTGTTTGGATTTGAATTTTAGGAAAGCTGCTGCTTGGTAGGCCTAGTTCCTGGTGCCAGTTTTGGTTGCCTGTCAAGACACTGGTAAGTTCAAGTTGTTTTTGTCATGGGGGGGGGTGGGGGGTCGGGTTGGGATCAGTAGGTGATTCGTGTATTGCATTCAATACTGATTGCACTGATTCAGGTCGGACAAATGATTTTAGTAATCGAGTAGCTGCTAATTCACGTATCGGATTTTCCCGATCTAACCTGCGGAGATATCCAATATCCATGAGCCATGTCTGCGCTTTTACGTTGTCTGCTGAAATGACTCAAAAAGTGATTCCCCGCCGGCTAGTCTATTAGCTGACTGCAAATTGTGGAATGGGTTTCCTGAACGGAGGCGCGGCTCAATGAGACACAGAGACCCCCTCAGGAAATCCATTCCGCAGTTTGCAGCCAGCTTGGGAGGATAGCATTGTGACTAGCCAACATGTTCGCTGTGTGGAAATAATTCACACTGGAAACACAGCAGAGGCAGAGCAAGACAGCAAAATGCAATGTTTGCAAAGCCGTATTAATTAAACCTTTTGTCTGTGATGCGTTTTGCTATTCGCACTTGCTATAACTTTAGATCTCTCACGCGGTGCCACAGCGCGCTCAACACGACAGCCCCTGAGGTCAGATGACCCGCGGACGCGTCAACTCGATGTTTACTAAATGTTTCTATTAATATCTCCGCGATTGTGCGGCTCACATAAATGGTTCTGATTTTGCCGTAATCGATAGATTCTCAGCTTCAACGTCCTTGCTCTCTGTGTGAGTAACGTATGACCTCGCGAGAATAAGATGGTCGTTCACCTTGCGATTGTTGGGCTAGCTTGTCTGTCTGCGTTTTGTGTGAAACCAACCAATAGATGCGGTTGAAATCCCTAAGTGCTCTCCCATCTCCTCACAGTGAGGAAAATAACCGCTGACATGGTGGGTTTCTGTTATTTCTAATATATAGTTCATCTTTGGTTTGAAAAAAAAAACGTTGAAAAGTTGATATATAGACAAGAAAACATGAAAATGTGTACATTTAGTAAATATTGTTAGTAGTGAGTTTTTTTTTTTATTGGTTCTATGTGATATTTTAATTATTTACTTGAAATATTTAACTATGTGTAATGGATCAATGTAATATACAAGTTTTCACTTTTTACCTTTAATTATTGAAATTTATGAACTTTTTGCAGGACTCTTTATTCATTACTATGTATTTTCTCGCCAGGATATGCCAGGTGATGGACTGGAGCAACCAATGGTCGTCTTCATCAGTGAGACAGACACCAGGGTTCTCATTGAGGGCACAGAGGTCCTCAGTAACATGTCCTCAACCGCAGCTGCTGTAGCAATGCTATTTGGACTGACATATGTGCTAAACCTTAAGTATCCAAAAGAGCTGAAATTTACTTTTGAGTTTTTTCATCAGGTTTTAATGGAACTTGACACAAGAAAATTGACCCCCAAAATATGTCGCCTCTGCACTCTGCTGCATAGTCAATGACTGACTGACAGCCTCCATTTCTATGGGGTTAGATTTCAATCACAATTCTGTGCGCGCAAGATCACATTTTGAGCGTACACAAGGGCATTTCACACGCGCGTGAACTGAGTTTTGCGCAGTAATGTTCGTCTTGCAGATAAGAAAATATTTCGAGCAAATGAAAATCATTTTTGCATTTAAATTAAGTATTTGGATGTGCGCGGACGTTCTCTTTCACGTGCAAAGTTTCACTTTCTTGCTCCTCTCATACCAGCTCAGAGTGCTCTCTAAGCGCAGACGCTCGCTTGCTCAACACAACCCAGTGTTACAATTTGCCATAATTCCAGCCAATCAGAGATGAGGCTGCTAAATTCTGATTGGCTGGTTTGACAACCAATCACAAGACTCCCTGCATCACCGAATGTGGAAGAGGGAAAAATACATGGTGGAAGATGTTTATGTATATGTTTGATTTGTTGAATGAAATGCAATGTAATAACGTTAAAATAATAATTTACTTATCCTTGGAATTATTTAAACAAAAACATTCACAGCAGAGATGTTCTGTAAAAACCGTACTAAAAAAAATATACTGTATATTATTATAAACTATTTAGTATGGATAGTGTGCACATTGGGATGCAGGCTTGTTCCCCTCACAAAAAAAATAAAAATCTAATTATGCGAGTAATTATATAGATTTTTTTTATATAGATTTTCACTTAGTTATATTTGCATTGTTACCCACATGTCCCACCCACATTTTGCAGTGAGGGGAACAAGCCTGCATCCCAATGTGCATCCCACGCTATCCATCCTATATAAAATTACACACACTTCCTGTTTCACGTTTCTCGCCATACTTTCGTTTCCTCGCCACGGCCAAACCGTTCGAGATATCAAAAATCCCCAGGCAATTTTTCATCCTCAATGTCTTGACTTTACGCTTTTTACAGAACATCTCTGCTGTGAATTTTTTTGTTTAAATAATTCCAAGGATAAGTAAATTATTATTTTAACGTTATTACATTGCATTTCTATGTTTATATGATGTTTTTTTAATTTATTCTGATGCGAGTGATGTACCGGTTTTACACACTTATCTCACTAAAAGGGGAAAAGTCTGTCCATCTTCATTTCTGAAAACGTGTAACATTTGAGACCCCAGCTCGGTCACATTCATATTCAAATGTTAATTACATAACTTGCAGTTCAGAAAGAAGTTAGAACTACCACTTGAGGTGTAGGGACAATGGGACATTATGTACAGTAATAATACGACTTGATTAGACATTTGAACTTCAATTGAAGTAATCAAGTCATTAAACAAATCAAAATTATACATAAACATCTTCCACCATGTATTTTTCCCTCTTCCACATTCGGTGATGCAGGGAGTCTTGTGATTGGTTGTCAAACCAGCCAATCAGAATTTAGCAGCCTCATCTCTGATTGGCTGGAATTATGGCATATTGTAACACTGGGTTGTGTTGAGCAAGCGAGCGTCTGCGCTTAGAGAGCACTCTGAGCTGGTATGAGAGGAGTAAGAAAGTGAAACTTTGCACATGTGAAAGAGAACGTCCGCGCACATCCAAATACTTAATTTAAATGCAAAAATGATTTTAATTTGCTCGAAATATTTTCTTATCTGCAAGACGAACATTACTGCGAAAAACTCAGTTCACACGCGTGCGAAATGCCCTTTTGTACGCTCAAAATGTGATCTTGCACGTGCTAGCCTGGTTCTACCAGACTCTCGTACATTTCATTTGTACAGAGAGTCTGGCACCGCTCCATTGACAAGCGTTAACTTCCTTGTAGGCGGGTATTCTATTGAAGTCTAAAACTATTGGATCTGCCCAGAGTCACTCTGGATCTGCCACCCCATGGGAGGATGGCCATAAACGCAAAACTAAGCAAAGATTGTTCTTGCTCCGGCTTTAACTTCTTGATATTCGGCAGCGTTAGCCACAACGGACCGAATGGCTTCGCTCGCATCTTTCTTATTTTGAACTACAACTCAAAATAACGCACGAGTCGACATCAACGTCATCGTTCTCAGCCACTCCCTCTGTTCTTTGATTGGTCCTACAAAAAATTGATTTCTGGAAACCAAAGTCAACAGCACAATCCCAGACGTAGTACTGAAGAAAAATGAAATTGAGCGGAAGTGCGTAGGAGGGCGGAGTCAGGCTAGCGCGTGCAGAATTGTGATTGAAATCTAGCCCATACATTTCAGTGTTTTGATGAACACACACACAAACACAGGATGGCAGAAATGCCTTCACTGCAGTCTCCACTACATCGTGTAATAGTAGTTCAGTAGTTTGTTCTTTACTGGATGTGGCAATATCCATGTTTTGTATTTGATTTACATGTATTTCTTCTGCCAAAAATGTTAATACTTGAGAGAAGCAGACCAATTGTTTTTAGGTATTTGTTATTTCTTATTCTTCTATGATATATTCACATTTTAATACTGCTATATATGAAATTCAACTTGAAATGAACTGATTACATGAACTGTCTCAATTACATCTGTATTTGTAAAACAATGTTTGTTTTGCCAAAAAAACTAATTTTAAAAACAATGATTTTCATACAATATTTAATAAATATTTAAAAGAATGTTTGATCTGACTCATTTAAATGTGTATATATACATATTGAGAGAATTTAATTTTTTTAGATTATGCCAATTGTGAAGCCTTTTATATTACTTGCAATGAATACATATTTCAGATTGAAGAAAACTCAATTTAGATCAAGTCTGTTAAAAACCTTTTTTTTTTATTTAAGCCAATTTAAAATATTGATTTAAACCAAATTCAGAAAATAGTTTGCATGAAATCAAGTCTGTTAAAAAACTTTTTTTTTTTTAATTTAAGCCAATTTAAAATATTGATTTAGACCAAATTCAGAAAAGAGTTTGCATGAAATGCAGAAAATTAGTTTGAACTGAATGGTTTCTGAACATTAGGTCAATGTAAAATCTTTATTGTGAATGGTTACTTCAATTTTATTAAATTAATCCAATGTTTTACTTTTTACAGTGTACACTCTCACACTCACACACATACACTCTCACACTCACACACAGCTAGCAGCTCAGTCATCCGAGTAGTGACAGGCTGACAAACAATGTTATTGTTCTGATGGGTCAAATACTGCAAGCTCCTCAGTAATATGAACCATAGCTTTCAAAGACGTAAAATGTAGAGAATGGTTGAAAGGGGTTGCTACATATAGGCTACAACTGATCATTTGCCATGATTTAAAAAAAAAATCATGAAATATACTTCATTATGAAATTCAAAGTCCATTTTTACATTAACATATAACAACTATACAGTATAGGCCTACAATTAGTCAATTTAAATATATGTTGTTTGTTTTGTTTAATATACAGCCCAATCATTCATAACATCACAGTATTCTTTTAAATTATTCGGCAGAATACTTTTAAATAAAGATAATTTATTTATTCCTGTAGCTTATTTATATTTTTGTGCTTTATCAACAACCCAATCAACGTCATTATCGATACCTTTGGTTTAATAGCTGAAGACTGAGCAAATGTAGGCTATTTGTCGCACAAAAGCAAGTTACTCGGAAATAGGCAGTAGCCTACTTAGCCTACAAGGATTTTCTGGGTTATTGCAGACAAAAATAGCCAGACAAAGAATTCACTTTAGTTCGAGGACGGGTGTTTGCTTTCACAAAAGACAAGACCATACCGTGACGTCGCAATATTATTTGTGTTCCTGTTTTGGTCAATGTTGTAAACCTATAAAAACAAACAGGGGTGCGAGCCGGTGAGCGCAGCGCTGCTGGACAGGACACATCCTTTTTTAGGAAGGAAAAGGATTTGGCGGAGAGAGCAAACAAAGATATCAACAGTTTCTTTAACCCCGCCGTGAACCAAAGACCTGCAGGACAATATGGTAGGACAACCTCCCAATAACTTCCCATTACCTCTGCGCGACATTTTGCCTTTAGATTCACCTTGTCTGGGTGCGCGAGCACATGCATATTTGTTGCGTTCACAGCAAACAGTCTGAGAACCCTTGCAATCACATACACACTGCTATTATTCTGGCAAATGAGACTAGGCTAGCCATGAAATCCAAAAATATAGAGAATTATTTAGATGATTTGGGGTTTCGTTCTCCCTTTGTAGGCCTATATGTGTCTAGCTATCAGGGAATTGCAGGTCATAAATCAATATAGCCGTATTTGAGCAAAAAGTCTGAGATGATGCTTCAGCGGTGGATGTGATGAACATCTCGGCAATTGAAAGACCGAGGGCAGGCTAGGCTACAGGTTACAGCTGTCAGTCATTAATTTTTCATCTGGCCAGGGGATAATGCGTCTTGCACAGGGCTCAGTCATTCAATCATAAACATTTTCAAGACGTTTTGACATCTGCTTGAGTATGTCCTAATAATGTCATTAAGTGATCTAATTAAAAATACATATGCGTTAATCTGCAAAAAAAAAAAAAAAAAAAAAAAAAAAAAAAAAAAGGGGTGATCAAGTAGGCCTACCTTAAAGGGCGGTAAAATTGAACGTTTCAGAAGTTAGACTGACATCTAATTGCATTTGTGTTTCAAGATTTCGCCAGAACAACATGTTGTGCAAACATTGAGTTTTTTCCCAGTCAACTCTAATATCGATCAACTCTGGAAGTGGATACTATCCAAACACGAGGGAAACATTGTCAGTGGGTGCAATGGACAGCTTTCCAAATGAAATCAAATTTCATTGTGAATTGAAAAGTAATACAAATAAGTCACAGATTTGATTATAACCCCCTGGATGAAGCATTTGCCTCTATAGCTTCACTTTATAACATTATACATTCACATAAAATATACAAATAATTAATTCTGTTGAAAGAAATGTAAGTATCATTTTATATCAGACAATGTAGGCTATATAAAGGTTCCATTAATAGACCTGAAACATAACATCCTGTCATCTTCTTATCTTCTCCAAATGACATTAATTGAAATAGAATGACCATTTTTGCAGCCTCTGTTGTAGCCTAAGTAATATAAATGTAAAAAATAAACAACTAGACCAGAAATCAATTCTTTCATTTCCTCGTTGATCTGTTAATAGGCTGTCAAGACTAGGCTAAGTAAAATACGTCAAAAAAATATAAAATCCGTCTTTCGTGAGGAACAGACCAAAACTTGAGAGTTCTTTGTGTCACTTCCTGTCAGTATCCCGTTACAAAAAAGAGCAGTAGGCCTACACGAGTTAAAATCTCCAAATTCCTCTTCTTTTTTATTTGTATTTCCCTTTAGCTCTTCGTTAGATAGCCTACACTAGACCTATCTAGGCCTACCTGTTAATATTTCGCGCGTCTCCTCAAAGTATAGCGCCTTGTAGCCTACCTGTCACAGGCGGTAGCGCATTGCATCTCCTGTAGCAATCCAGACGTCCTCTATTGATCTCTGTGGTCAAACCCTTCTTTAGACAGAAATCCTATTCGACAGATGCTTTTCACCCATGAATAACAAGTCCTAGATGCTACACTTTCAGTCACTGCCAAGTAATCATAGGCCTACAAATCTCGATGACTCTGTTCCCCTCCTTGACTTAAAACTTCTGACAAGGTATATTTAAATTGCTCAAATAAATGAAAGGGAAACATTTTAAGGAATTGTCTCAGTGCAGCCCAAAATCTGACCAATCAATAATAAATATTTTGCCTAATTTTTTTATTTTATTTTTAATGGGTGAATGAGTGAGCGAGTTGGAATTACAGTTGATATCAGAGTTTAATACATATATTTACCAAAGCTTCGTTCCTAACCTTTACAAATAAGATATTTTGTAGGTCAGCAGAGGTCACGCAGACACATAAGCCAATGTTTTTTTTGTTTTTGTTTTTAGCTTTTATTGTTTAACCAGCCAGCATTAATCACTGATGAAACAGTGTTAATGATAAAAGACATGAATACACAGTACATGATGCCAATACAAAAAAATTAAGAATGAGCAACCTCATTAAACATATCATTTAATACATTCGCTAAAACATTCAAATGTGTCTCAAGTCAAATTCCAGAAAAAAAAACACCTGATGTGTGCAAAACAAAATGCAATTATGATGTATCATTCTCGAGCAACAATCACTGTCATTCTCGATAACAGGTACAAAAACACGTCAAGCCACAATAGCAGGGCTTGTCCTATTTAAATATGCTGGTTTCACTCGTGTAATTTCTCAGTCACTTGACTTCCCTGTCAAATGAAGGACGAAGAAAAGGCTTAGCTATGTTAAACACATCCGTTTATAGGCGGAGCAGAGAAAGGCAGGTTGCATTTTGCACTTTTCCTTCAAAAGTTGCACTTTAGTACATTGAGTCATATAAATTCTCATAAAATAAATTAATTATATTAAAAAACAAAACAAAAAAAAAACAAGTCGATAGGCTAATTAAAAAAAACTATGGACATCTTTATCAACAATCTGTATCTGGACATCTTACACTACATTTTATGTAGTGTATTATTATGCCAAATAATGTAAGCATTAATTATTTCAGTTTCCCTCGAATTCATCTTTGAAAATCGAGCACGTCTATTGTTAGACCGTAAGCAACATTGCAATCTATCTCAATGTTTTTTTTTTCCATCCATCATTTTACTTTAGATGTATTGATGCCATTTCCAATCCAACGTAGGCTACAGTGATGATGTTGAAAAAGACACACATTTAATTTTAACGACAAATTAAATCATTTAATTACTCATTAAGAATGAGTTAAAGAGGAAATCTTCAAATGTCCCACCCAAATTTGGGTCTCATTTTTACAACATGCTCAAATTGAATCATTATAGCATGAATGACTGAGGGAGAATGGACGAAGAGATTGAGCACAATTCATGAATGGGTCTGCCCTTTCAGCAGTAGCTCAACTGAGGCGCTAATAATTTGCCCATGTTGACGATTTGCTCCAGATTGGATTGTTTTATAGGCCCGTGTTTCACTTTCTGCCCATTTAAAAGCTCTAATAGAAAACTCCCCGTAGACGTTGACATTGCCAGCGTTTATGAATTATTGTCGGGTTGCCCCGGGTCATTATGACAGCGGCTTCAATGGTTATATCGTGTCAGTTTGCACCTGATCAAGATTGACAAAACAACTGATAGGGCTAGCCTACCAATACGAAACGCAAAAGAAGACTATATACCCCGTCCGAGTAAATGACAACATGATGTTTGAAAATGTAGGCTAATAAAAAGACTACTTCTTAAAACCATTTTTATGTAAAACATTAAATCGACATCTCTTCAAGTTTCTCTCATATTTTAAAAACAATTATTTCGTTAATTCGAGAAATTCAAGTTTCACTTCAGAACTTGTATAAATCTAATAGAACCAAAAGGCAATACAGTCCCAGTCTTAATTTATGCTTGAACTTGTGTAATTAGTAGCACACCGTTTTAAAATAGTTAAACGTTTTTTTTTACTTACTCTGTTATTTTATTGTTAATGTCAGTGAATGTACAGTTTAGTAAAATCATGCATCTAACTGGGTTCGCATCCCTCACAACAGTGTAGTATTAGTAGAATACATGTTAATAAAGTCCAGTCCACCAGTCGTCATACTGCATTATAATCATCATCACTATTGTTTATATTATTTGTAGCCTAGTATTTTAAATAACTGCATGCATTCCGTTTTAGACACTATTAAACATTTGCATCAAGATTAGTCTTGTTGCACATGCAACAATTGGACAAAAATATATCCCTTAATATCAAAACATTGTGGAAAAATGTGTAGATTGTAGTGGATAATCCTAAAGAAGTACGCTGCACTTAGTAGTAGGCTACTATGTGCATGGTCTGTACGTTTATCGCGAGGAGGGGGCTAGAATAATTACTTTATCACTCACAGGCTCTGGATATGATTAAATTCTATGAGGTCCTGAAATCAACATAATCAATTAAAGCACAATAGAATGGATACAACTTAGCTATTTTATATCTCCGTTACTCCCCATCGACCCCCCAAAATACAGTGCTCGAGTCGTCCTCACCACCCACACCACATAGCCTATGGATTTGGGCCAAGCCAAAGCTCTGAGAGAAACCGGAAGAAAGAGGGCCTGCAGTTTCAGGCGTCCGGCTCCATTCACCAGCGAAACATCCAATAGCTTCATTAGAAGTAACGAGTTGACACAAGGTAAATCTAACATTGAAGCGCCATTCACTTGGTTTGCAGAGAACCCTCATTAAATGTCGCTAACAAGCCGTGCAAATGCAGTGATTGGACAGCTCCCGTATAACTCCGCAGACCTAGCAGGATGCCCACTTAATGAGACCACACAAAAAAAGAGGGGAGGGGGCATCTCTGTTGAAAATGCTGCTCACATTTCGCCTCCCTCCCCCAGCAAAAAAAGACAAAAAAAGAAAAGAAAAAAAGAATGAAATCAAACATATCATCGAGGTTTCAGGAACTCATAGCCTACCTACAAACTACAACTAATTTATACTAGCCAATGCAACTAAATGATACAAAAAAGATCAATTAATCATAGATATAATTTCATAAAGAGAATTCTATGATCCGTATAAAAATACAAATTACCGAATTTCATTTTCCAAATATCAAACATTTGTCACACTAAACATTTCCCTGAATTGCATACCGGTGTCACATCGTAGCCAGAGGTAATAAAACGCTTCCATTGTTCTACAACCTACATTTAACAAGCCAAGCGGATTCAATATACAGCCGAGGTTAAGACCCTGAGCTGAGAACAGAAAGGGGCATTTGCGCCCCGTTACGACGGCCCCACAACGCTGCAAGCTGCACTTGTCTTGCATGATTCACAGAGTGGGGAGCAACGTCCCGGCAGAGGATGACAACTTCAAGAGCAAAAAACTGGGAATATGAGCGGTAGCCTGCTGAACGATGCTTGTTGTTTAATTTATCGCCTTCGCTATAATCTGTTGGTGTCTTTTACGAAGCCCTAAACACTTAAGAATTTGACCAACTCTCTGGTGAGTCTCAGAACAATTAGCTATTTTTAAGAAAGGTTATATTAAAACTTACGTAGGCTACACACTTGTGCAAGCAACAGAGACATAGCCACATTCAAATCAAGTCCATTTTGGATGAGGCTATTGCGGTATAGCACCAGAAAACAGCAATAGTTTATAAATGAATGAAATGAAGAACTCGGAAAGAAAAAAAGAGACGAAAGAGAAGTGACATAAGGGAAGAGTGAGCAATGGATAAAAAAATCGATGGAGTTACATCAAGTTTTACAACCCATAAGTTTAAGACAAGAACAAAATAAACAAATAAAAACAGAAAGACTCAAACCACCGCTCCCGAGAAGATTATCTTGCAGCCGTCGCATGGAGATCGATTTCCTGTTTGGCAATGTTTAATGATGACCTGAGTAGATGGAAAAACAGAATAAATGTTTAAAATGAAATAAAATCTTTAACCGGAGAAGGCAGTGTCCCGTGCCCTTTCCTCCTCAAACACTTGCATGCAAGTCCCCGACTCACCACACAATGCTCAAAATTACTCATGCATGTTAACCGCGTAGTTGCCAACATTGGTGAGAGGATGGGAGGACACATTTTCGTGTGATAAGAAGTGAGAGCAAGTTTGAATCGAGAGCTAAGAAATGGTTTGCTTACCTTCTCATACGACCGAGCTCTTCTCGGTGATCTCTGGCATGCTGTGACGACACGTAGCTTTATTAAAGCTATGGCTCTTTCAGGGAGACGTGTGAACGCCGAAATTACGTGTTAAGTTTCAAACCACTGATGTCACTTCACTTAAAAATACTGAAACTAGAAACATGTTTAAATAAAAAAAATGTTCAGCTGCGAAATAATCCACTGTCTATTACATTATTATTTCAGGGTCTTTGTCAGTATTAAAAAGACAGAGCTAAGCGTTCATCGGTATTGAGGACCTTGCTCCCCGCTGATTTTGGCATAGTACAGAGCAATGAAAGCTATAGGGGATAAACAGACGATTAAACAAGGTGAATGAAGTTATTTGGGATGCTAATGACTTGCTTAATGAAAACAAAGGCTATGTTAAACAAAGTGATTTTACGGTAACTTGGCACGTTCTTTCTGTTTTTATGCACTCCAAATCACATTTGAACCGTGCCATGTAAACACTGATTTCGCCGAGACGGACCTGTATCATATGGCATAATTAAGAGCTTTTCTAAATGTAAACAGCTTGACAAAGTGGTTTTTAAAAAATACGGTCTACAATGAAATAACACAGGTTATTTCCAGTCCAAAAAGCTTTCCGAAGGGACCACTTCAAGTGCCACTTGGAGTTACTTCACTTAAGTTTCCTGTGACAGAAGAACAAACAGATTTGATCCTGGAGACACAACGTGACCCAATACTTCTATTAAGATCTCTTCCCCGCCCCTCATTCTGCCACACACACACACACCACACACACACACACACACACACACACACACACACCACACAACACACACACACACACACACACACACACACACACACACACACACACACACACACACACACACACACACACACACACACACACACACACACACACACACACACACACACACACACACACACGAGCTCGCAGTACATTGTGAATATGTGGCAATGGCTAATAAGGTGAACGGAATAGGACTTTTACACAAATTTTACACTTTTACACTTTTAAACAAATATTATCCCATTTACCTGTAATACGATGTAGGTATAACCTTTGGTAAGATGGAATTTAGTATCTGAAAGAGACATAGCCTACATGTTCTGAACACCGGAACAATTCAGGAAATTGCATTAAATTATGTCAGCATTAGAGAAAGTCTGGATACTGCAGCAAATGTTCTCATAATTGTTCTTTATCGAGTAGCTACGCGTACATTTTTTCACGAAATTAGCACTGTCTAAATAGGTTAGAGTAGACTACAGCACAGACTCTTTGATGCAAGCCATGAAACCCATACCAACACGCCTTTGGAAGCCGAATCTCGTGGCATGGTTATAGATTTTATCCTTCATTCTTGTATAAAGTCTTTCTAATTTTTACAACCTAAAAGTAGCACACAATATTGTTATTAGCCTATATAAGTATAGCTAACTGCAAAAAAAAAGTGTTGAATAATAATAATAATAAAAGTTATCAATGATCACGTGCTTTTTACCAACATGCATGGGCAACGGGCCAGTGTCTCTGAGCAGTGCAAAGCATCAGTGGAGCCACAGGGATGTGCGTCGACTAGTAAACGGCTGTCACTGTGTGAGAATAGCATCGAAATGCGATCAAAATACAAAAACGATCCGGCCGGGAGTTTTCGGCGTGCGATAGCATAGGCACAGCGAACAAATATGTCCATCCTTTTAGATTGCATGCTTTTACGGCCAATGTAGGCTACTCGGGCTTAAGCGAGCCGGCGTAACATATCCTCTCCAGCTTCATACGAGGCGCTGAAGAATGAAATAGCCTATCTGCACCCTGTCGTGGATTCCGTTTTAGCGCTTCATTTAAATTCCCGTGTCCGTGACTGTCATCCCGAAACCCCACCCCTGCCTTCTCTCCCTACATATCTTTTTAACTTTAACGAGCCTCGTTAAGATCACAATAATATTCCACCCTCTAATTGCTCATTCCATTCAACAAATAGGCGAGACTCTGCTTCGACTTCACACGAGTCAAGGGAAGGGAGGGTGCTGTTGAGATTGGAGTTCCTGATAACCCCCCGTGCGTGCAGCCGAAGTGGTGAAAGCCTCTACGTACTGGCTAATGATTGGCACGCTTGACAGTGATTGGCAGGGCTGCCATGACAACGCTACAACGACACCAAGAAGACCAATAGAAAAGCGAAACAAAATATTTCAATGCTACACTCACGGTGGATTTAGGGGGAGATATTATGAGGCTGGTGTCATTAGGCGATAGCTATTGAATCATTCAATCCGAATTCGTCGGTCTTTTTTTCCTTCGCAAATTTCATTCTCTCCCAGGTCATTTCCATGGTTTTCAGATCGCCTTTAGAGCTTTATCCCTCTCATTTCTTCCTGCCAAACTTTGCTGATCGCCCTTTGCTGTTGGCGAGCAGTGCGCCCAGCTCCAGGTCTCCCGAAGACTTGTCAATGTTTCAGCTACCAACCTTAAACTTCTCTCCAGAGCAAGTGGCGAGCGTCTGTGAGACGCTGGAGGAGACCGGGGACATCGAGCGGCTGGGTCGCTTCCTGTGGTCGCTTCCAGTGGCGCCGGGTGCTTGCGAGGCGATCAACAAGCATGAATCCATCCTTCGTGCCCGGGCTGTGGTTGCCTTCCACACGGGCAATTTTCGTGATCTCTACCACATTTTGGAGAACCACAAGTTTACCAAGGACTCGCATGGTAAATTACAAGCGATGTGGCTAGAGGCTCACTATCAGGAGGCCGAGAAACTACGCGGGCGTCCCCTAGGACCGGTTGATAAGTACAGGGTGCGAAAGAAGTTTCCCCTGCCTAGAACCATCTGGGACGGAGAGCAGAAGACGCATTGTTTCAAAGAGCGAACGCGGAGTCTGTTGCGGGAGTGGTACCTTCAGGACCCCTACCCAAACCCAAGCAAGAAAAGGGAACTGGCTCAAGCCACTGGACTCACTCCTACACAGGTCGGGAATTGGTTTAAAAACCGGAGACAACGAGACAGGGCAGCGGCAGCAAAAAACAGGTCAGTCACGTTGTGTGTGTTTACCATTCAATGGAAATGTTCTTTCGTAATGCTCGTAATATTCATAAATGAACTGTTGTTAAATATGTGAACACAATGTAGGATATTGTGTAAGTATAAAAACAAAATTTAGAGACATACAAAAAATGAGTGAGCGAGAAAGACGACATTTTAGTTGTGCCATGTGCTAGATGTTCAGAAAGTTTTAACCAGAGCATAAAAGCAAATTGATCAAATGACATGTATCATGTTTATTAAAGTGTGAAAAGGCAATGGAAAAAAGAGGTTCCTCTGATTCATCGATGAAAACTGAAAGAGCTAAAACAACACACAATTATTAAATGTGTGTGCTTCACATCAAAGCTATTGTTCTGCTTACACTGTTACAAAATAGTATTTTTGTCGTTTTAAACACATCAAATAATTAAATCTGTTTTTTTTTTAAAAACATTGATAGTAAATTAAAATGTTATGCTAGAGATAACAGTACACATACGGATAGTCTAATTGGAGAAACCAATTTACGTATAGCATTTATCTGTTGTAATATTGGAAAAAATAAATCCCAAAGCAATTGTCAATGCAATGTAATACTATAGAGAATAGTTTATCAAATATTCTTAGACACAGACCCGTTTTACAACATGAAATTGTAAATACAAATATTTGTAAATGCGTGCACACAACATTGATAAATAAAGCATTATTAATTATTCTAGGATCTAGTGTTTGTTATATTTGACAATGTGCAAATTATTAGGCTAAACTTCCCAATGTACTTCGTAATATATTACACACAACACGGCGTAAATTAGTAAGAGTGAGAATTATTTCAAATGATTTAGCCTAGTCATTTTATTTTTCTTCCTAAATAGGCTACTATGTGTATTGGGAATGGAAAAGTAGCAGAAACTAAAGTCCACACTTTGACTGGTGTAACTGATTTATATTATTTAATAGATAAATCTACAAATTGCACTTAAAATAGAATAGCTAATAGAAGCACTATGAATTTGTCATACTGCACACTAATAGCTATATCAAATCTTTAACTGACGTCATCTAATTTTAACATAAACACATGCAAATGAAAACAATACTTATTTGTATCATTACAAGATTCAAATATCCTGAGAAGTCAATCAAATCTCGAGGATAGATTATAAATATGCTTTTGGTATGTAGACTTAATCCTTGTAGCAACAGGGCTTTATGTAATTGATAGCTGTATCATCCACTTTATCATGTAAGCAAATGTTTAAGTTATTAGAGTTCTATTTTTTTTATCTATATCGTTTTAAATGTTTAAACATGATAATTACATGAAAATGGAGGAGCGTTTTTCAGTGGAAAAAATTGCCTACAACTTTTCTATTCTAATGGCATTCCATTCTCCCACTTTTCTGCTATAGGCTCCAGCATCAAGGAATAGGGCAGAATGGCATGCGGTCCCTTTCGGAATCCGGCTGCACTCCACGCAGTTCTGCGGAGTCGCCATCGACTGCAGCGAGTCCAACGACCAGTGTCTCCAGTATGACAGAGCGAGTCGACACGGGCACGTCGATTCTTTCAGTAACATCAAGTGACTCGGAATGCGACGTATGATACGCAAACAGAGAAATATATACAGGAGAATGGACCTGAATAAACTCTATTAATTATCGGGGAAGATGAAAAAGGACCAATTGATATTACTATTATAAAAAAAAAAAAAAACATAAAAGCACGTGTTTTTCAAGCGCTTTCAATGGACCCCACACCTTTCCCCCACCCCATCACTTGCATGATATATATATAACTAAATATATATTTTTTCTTTGATTTTTTTTTTTTGTATATGGGGAAATGCCCCACGTTTATTATGTCTACCAGGACCACCGTGAAGAGGGAATTACCAGAAACCGGTGTCCATCGCCTTTTTTTCTGTTTTAGTCCGAGCGACGACGAGCAGCCAGGATGCAATCCTCTTTTCCTTTATGTTCATCAGACAATCATTTGAGTCGTAAGCACCTTTTTACTACACTTTCTGTCACTGCCTATGTGGGGTACTGGTCAAATGTGGAACTGAATCGTTATGACTGTATCAGATTTTTATTTTTATTTCGAGATTTTATATTGAATTATGTATATCTTAAATAATGCGCTCATTCTCCCAGTCTGTAATATATGTGTAGAAATAAGTTTGTAAATAATATTGCTATACCCATTCTCTTTTCTATCCCTGTTCACTTTTCTTGGCTTGGTGTCCCTACATAAACTATTCGTCAAAACGTAAGTGCTCTAGGCGTTTTGTTTCTCTGTTTTATGCCATGAAAAGAACTCTAAGTGACCATGAATTTTCAGTCGAGATCAATGCAAAAGACAAAATATTGGATATCATCATCGACTGACCAAGTCTATTTCATGTCTCCAGTCCAGCGCTTATAATTCAATGTTACTTTCTTGCGTGCTCCTGTTAATGTATACGTTTCTAAACTGAAAATACAGTATTTCATTTTGTTATAAAACTGCATTATGTGTGTCATTTCCACAAGTCATTTTCTATAGCCTATAACAAACTATTATCTCTCCAATTAACGGAGAGCATGAAATAAGTTTGTCACTTGTGTAATGTGCAAAAAAATTCTTCAACATAGCTACACATAATTTGTAGTACAGGAACTTTTTTAAACAAAAAATTCACTGTTGAACATTCGTCTTTCTTTTTGTTAAAAGACAGTGGCTAATGTACACAATGCAAAAATTAAGTGTACACCATTAAATTGACTAATCATGGAGGACTCCTCCCCTGGACCAGTGTCCCATTGTAGTCAACGAAACGGCTTTTCATTCCAAATTGAGCTAGGCAAGGAAAAAGCTACTTTTGGGCAAGTAGCTAACACAGAAACCCACACAAAGCACTTCATTTAGAAGTTTCATTTAGTTTGCTCCAGAATTTATACAGCGCAATTTAACAAACACAAACAGTTTAAATGCCGTTACTCGGCTATATTATACTAAAGGTAGCCTAAATGTTATCCTAAATAGAGAATAACTTTACTAAACAATAAGAAACTGCTTGTAAATGTGACACATAACGTCATAAAACGCATTACTTTGTCAATGCACCGAAGACAAAAACAAACTTTATTGAACAGGAGCCATTTGTATCATGAACTAATTCTGTTTAAGGTAGCCTAAATACTCGCTTGTTAACCGTGAACTGATTTAACATTTTCTTTACTATTTTGACCCTTATTTTTTCCCTCCTCTTCTGATTTCCTGTCCGATTTACGGCAGATAACTTAAGAGACTGAACGAAAGCTGTAATTTTTATCTCCCACAACCGTCAATGCTAAATAAGGCATTGTGTTTATTATTTCACTCACGTTCGTAATTATGTACTATGCCTATGTCGTGTAAGTCCTCTCAAGTCTAATTATGAGCGATACCATTTGGAAATAGAATACTCAAATGACACTTGATGACATAAATGCGCTAAAATAAAGAAGCATTTAATTTGTATTCGTTGGTAGTTGATCGCGAGAGACTAGGCTACTTTTTACTTCTGAAGTTCATCTGCAGAAAACAGATATGGACAATCAATGGCCGATGGAGCTCTCCACTTTACACTGATCTTTATCATCCTCTCAGACTACATTAATTTATTGGCCGATCTATGTCTTACATGTTAAGGACTGAAAATTTGTTTTTTTTTCAGACGAGCGGTTTTCTTTTAAACTGTAGGCTAATATCAAAACAACAGACTACTGCTATTTGATAATAAGATAAACAGGTGGTAAAAACTTTAATAATAATTTGAGTGTGATGGAATTAATTAATTTACGAAAATCGCTTATATTGACTTTTTAGCTATCATAAAGACATCACTAAAAAATCGTTAGTTTGACAGTAAAATATCTTGAACAGCCTATACGTGTCGCCCCATTTCTTTACTTACAAACGGTACTTTTCGCATAGTTGCAAAGATATATGGGCCATCACAAACTCCTGTTACCCATAAGATTCATAATTAAACACAACACACACACACACACACACACACACACACACACACACACACACACACACACACACACACACACACACACACACACACACACACACACACACACACACACACACACACACACACACACACACACACACACACACACGTTTCCTTGTCTTTGTCTAAAAAAGTTTATACGTGTGTGTGTGTGTGTGTGTGTGTGTGTGTGTGTGTGTGTGTGTGTGTGTGTGTGTGTGATAACTGGAGTAACAATAGGCTACATAACATTTTCATACACATCCAGTGCCTATAGCATGTGTGTATTATCCCTATGGCGAGGGTGTCAAAAAGGCAGAATAGATTTTTTTTGTGTCCTGTTCCCATAACCTTAGACGCACAGAGACAAATGAATGCAATTGGACCGCAGACGGCAAAAAGAAAAGATTGTACAGCCCTGTTTTTCTCTGATTTCATCGGCTAACTGAACACAACTTTTCTATTCGTGTGTATTCATGCAGTTCTGAATGAGCGTCAGTTCCCTCTGACCCGGATTGAAAGCGTGGAGCCTCGGCATAGCCTGTCAGTGCAACCACTCTTGGCAAGACTGGGCCTTTCCCCTCCCAACAGTCCCCTTCTCACAAATAAGCACAGGACAAGGTACGTGGAGCTAGAATCCGCAGTGGCAAGATGTGCATTAGGTGGAAGTGTAAAAGACAATGACCGAACCGATAAATGGGAAAAAAATACACATTTAATTTTATACATATTTAATGATAGTTTCTGGTCTGACATATTACTTATGTTATTTAATTATGGGGTAATAATTAAATCCAAAAAGTAGGCCTATTCAGTAGCCTATTTTCAGATAGGCCTAGCTAAACAAAAAGATCAGATCAGCTGCTCCTGAACGACTGACATATTTTAAATGATTCGTAATTAGAACGCCTCACATCTCAAAGGTAATGTTACATCACTTCATTATTCTATTTTACCCAATTGTTGGGTCCTTTGGATCAATTCTATCGGCTATTTTTTATTATTAGGTCGGTTGCTCGCGTCTATGGTCCAAAAACTGTAATAAGGGCAAGAACTAAAGAGTCCACGATACTTCACGTGGAAAAACTACTTTGCAGAGACAGCCACAGAATTTTTTTTTTTTTTTTTGATAGACGAAGTAAACGAATTAGCCCTATATTGTAATTGTACTGACTGACTTTCATTCAGTAGGCTAAAGTCAATTAATAAGTAAAAATGTCATAAATCATTTAAAAGAGTTCTGCCAGTGTTGTTCCCGACCCAGCAGCCTGTGATGAGGCGTTCTGGCAAGCAGGATTAAAAACTGTAATTCTATTACAGAGTAATTTAGAGGTCACAAGAGGCTATGATACAGGATCAGCAGTGAGATCAGAGTGTAAGAGCCCGTTTGAAGGTTAATTCGGATGAGATCCTACTACGAAATATGGAAGAAGTAGAAATATTCAGATTTTTTTTCACCACAACAACTTGTAAGGTTACAGAAGTTTAAAAACTCGAGTATTTCCCGAATCATTCTCCATTCTCACATGTGGGTGGGTGTTAAGCAACAGACATGCGTCTGTGACGGAGACAACATATCGCTACTGAGAGCATTCTAACTATAGTTAAAAGACAACTGACATCAGACTTGCTGATATTAGTTGAACTACTTGGTATACCAAGTAGTTCAACTGATATCAGCAAGTCTAATGCAAAAAAAACAAAAAATCAGACAAAATACACATTTTACACACGTGTTTTAAAATTGGTATCATTCTACACATGGTTGCAACTGAATGCTGCAGCTAGGCTAAACATTTTTTAATGTTATGTTCAAAGCCTACCATAAACTATTCCCTTAATACAGTATTCGCGTACTGCCATCAAGCCCTATTGCACTAAAACAAAAACATATACGCTTATAATAATACTAATAATAATAAATAATGCGACCTTAACCATAATAAAACATTTTTTTAGCTCTAACAGGCAAAGCTTTCTTTGATTTGATGAAGCAGGGTAATTTACAAATAGGTGCACATAAAAACAAAATCGGTCAGATAGGCACTAACAGATACAAATAGATTGGCTATCCAAAATAACAACAATGACAGAACAGTAAGAACAGTAAAAACGTGAGTGTAAATTTAGCTGAGGCCAAGACACATTGTGAAATATATTTTCGAGAGAAAGAGGGGATAGGAAGAGAGAGATTTTGGCTTATATTTTAGGCTATACATAGCCTATATTCTAAACAATATGCTCAGCTCCAAGAACCCTGTCCTGCCCCATCTCTTCGCGCTCCCGTGCTCCACTGGCCCGCCTCGGCTCTGCCTCCTCAATTAACGCGCTCCTACTGGAGCCCCGCTGCGCGCCAGAGCTCGACCCCACAGCCTCCAATAGTCCTAACCGCCTCCTACGGCGATTCCGCTCAACAATCATCAAACCATTTAGCAATTGACTCATTCTGTAAATAATCTTTGACGCACTAACAAAGACGCTATTCGAGAGGAGTGTATTAGCATGAAAGCGTTTAAACAGATGTCATGTTAGCTGGTGTCTTGGTTGCAAATCATTTAGATGAACTACAATTGGCGTTTTTACTCACATTCATGCTCCAGACAGAGGATACAAAATAGACAGGCCTATATTCAAATCTTTCTCTTTGCAAAAGCTAGATAACTATGTATGCAAGACTCAAATTAGACAATTCAAAGAGAGCAAGGACTTTTTACAGACCTTTATAGATTAGGCATCAGAATATAATTGAACACTTTAATATATTTAATAATTTATATACTTACAAAGCTTATTTTCTATCATTGACATGAAACGTGTAAAATGTAGGTCTGAGTGTTGCATAGTTTAGTTAAATGTTGTCTGGATTACAGAAACAGCAGAATGGAGTAGTAGTCTACTACACGATAAAGGTGTGCATGCAGTCACAAACCAGATAAAATCTCAATGTGTTCAAGTGGACTGAATTGAAGCGGTCTCACATATTTGTTGATCTCGTATGCGTGTTACGCCATCTGGTGGAGAAATGTTCTCTGTAGCTCGTGTCTTCAAGCTGTGATAGAAAACACACATTAATAGAAAAGGATACATTGCTGGTGTCCAGCGAACATAAAATTGCGACTAACAATGTGATTGCAGGTAAAGTGGGCCATCGGGTAAAGTGGGCTGTTTAAGTTATAATACTGTGCTAAATGGGTTTACACTTTCAGATAATCACAATTGTCTTTAATTAAAGGGACACTGTTTCTTTAAATGATCAAATAGTTTTGGTTGATGCAATGTCATTGGTGGGTGTGGCCACAGCTCAAAGGAGGACATCACATGGTTAAAGGTAGAAAACCCTCTGCCATAAGATTTTATTTTCTAACTTATAAGGTTGCTCACTAAATGTAAACAAATATTATTGTGAGAGTTCATTTTATGTTTGTTACAGTTAACAAGGAATACAACGCAAAGAATAAAATGCTTAAAAATGTGTTAGTTTTCTTGTAAGGTGTTTAAATATTGCTGGCCCACTTTGGCTGAATGTGTTGGATTCAGGTGAAGTGGGCGACCTTTAACCTTCAGTAGCCTACTAATTACACTCAAATTAATTAAATAAATTTACATTTACTGGCTATTTTATAGTTGACATGTATAATCCACTTTTTTAGCAAACACAAATGAGATGTGGAGTGAAAAAAGGATGAGAGGAGCAAAATGTAGATGCTAAGCTTTAAAATATGGACACAATTTAAGTTCATTTTAAGTGTTTACAGAAAACATAGACACAAAAAGTTTTACAATAATGGTTACCATTATAAATGTTCATCTTATTAAATTCATGTTAGCCTATTTGTTGTTGCATTTGTTATAGTTCCTTTTGTAATATGTTGTATAGAGTTCAATTTCACCCACATTCTTTTATTCAGATTTCATCAAATCTGATGTCAACACAACATCTATCAATTGTTTTGAATTTAACATGCATTGAGTGAACTGATGAATTTTCCTCATAATCTATGCTATATGATTTGGGGTTTGTAAAATATGTTGTTTGTTTGATAATTTGTGTTAATAAATCATGTGTTTTTAAAAAAGATAATTTTTGATAAATCAGGGATGGCCCACCTTACCAGACCAGCTGGCCCACTTTACCTGAAAATATTTTTTTAAGGAGTGCATGATCTCAAAATGTTTATTGGTATACCTTGCCAATAACAAATTACACCGTTTTCAAATTGAACTATTATAGCTGGACCTTAAAGCTAACAAAAGTAATAAAGAAAGGGGGGGGGGGGGGGGGGGGGGGTGTTAAGGGGCCCACTTGCACCTGCATTCACCCTACATGAAAAACTACAAAATATGGTAACTAGGCTATATTTTATTGTTTCTTTCTTACACACTTTACGTAATAACAGTAAATTATGCATAATTACATGCAACTAACCCAAAACCACCCCCTTATCCTATCCCAATAATGTTATGAGATATAGGCTACTTGCTGATTAAAAGGTGGCCAATTCGTACGAATACACTCGTACGAATTTGTACGATTTGTCTAAACGTCTAAACCCACGTGATGGGGTAGGTTAGGGGCGGGGGTAGGTCATTCGTACAAATTCATACGAATTGGGCAACTCGTAAAAACTAATTCGTACGAGAGAGGTCGTATGAATTCGTACGAATTAGCCACCTCGTAATATTCGTACGAATTGCCGTGAGATCGGGTTGCAACATCGCTTCACGTCGGGATCCTGATCACCCTGTTCTACATTATCCCGCTTTACGCTACTTGCCACATAAGTAAATAATTAGACATGAATATTGATCTGAGTTGAAATATTTTATTAGTTCTTTAACCCTTTGATGCGCAAGCTATGGAAACCCCTTCTAATGCACAACATGGGTCTAAAAAGACCCGTATTCATTTCCTATGTTATTTCATGCATGGCTGAGTGTTTCTTTGCTGAATCTTTAAAATATATCTATTTTATCATTTGTTATTCCAGGTATTCATTAAATATCTTGTTTTTGGTTTCCACAAATCATTATGTTTATGTTTTCTTTCTTACTTTATAAACAAACACAGTTTTTGTATTTCTACATTTTTTTTTACATACATGGGTCTAAAAAGACCCGTATTCATTTTCTATGTTATTTTATGCATGGCTGAGTGTTTCTTTGCTGAATCTTTAAAATATATCTATTTTATCATTTGTTATTCCAGGTATTCATTAAATATCTTGTTTTTTTTTCTTTTGAGATCAATTTATTTAAGCATTTAATATTCCATGATCTATAAATTCCATGATTTATAAATATTAAAAATTTCTTGTTTTCAATTTAAAAAAATATATTTTATTTATTTCTAGGTTTTGTGTTACTATATCGAATTTACTTATCAAGCATGATAAAACAAAATAATAAAGACAACATTTTGTCAAATTAATCATTTTAGCAGTCATTTAGACAAACACTTGAAATGTTTATTTGCCACTTTGTCTCACATAGCATTCACATATCATCACAGATAACTGATGACACTGAAATTGTAACTGTATTGAATTGAATTGTGGTGAATGTGATCAAATAAAAGAAAATACAAAAATCAAAATAAAATCACACTGGTACAGCGGCATCTGTACTGTTAGGCCTTCTACATGTAAATAAGCTTTAAAATACAATCTTTTTTTAGCTAACATTAGCTAGCTAGAATATGTCACCAGCTAGCTAATAGTGTTGGACATGTTTCTCCTTCTCACAAGTAATTTCTCTCTAGGATTACAAGGTCAAGGTAACCATAGCCTAATATTCAAATATTATGTCCATCTTTTACAAAATATAAAATATTTTCTGTGGTTAAAATAAAATAAGACTTGCAGCACATATACAAAAGCAGCCGTGTTGAGTTGTGAAATGTGTGGCAGGTGAATAGTATTCTGCAGTAAATGTTCCTACTTTCAACAATGTGCAAATATCAAAGGTTTCTATATGGGTCATTTTTGACCCATGTATGTAAAATTGATGTAGAAATTAAAAAAAAAACAACAATGGTGTTTTTTATAAAGAAAGAAAGGAAACATTAACATAATGATTTGTGGAAATCAAAAACAAAATATTTAATGAAAACCTGGAATGAAAAAAAAAAAATAAAAAAAATAAAAAACGGTTTCACTTTATTTTGATGGTCCCTTTAACACATTCTGTTGACTATAAGTAACGGTGCACCTACATGTGTCACGATTGTCATATTTTCAATGTGTTTAGTTCTGTTTTGAGATCTTGTTTCCCCCGTCTTTTGTGACTTTTGGTTCAGTCCTGTTAGTTTTCCCGCCATGTCTGATTAGAAATTCCCTGCACCTGTTTTCTGTTAATCATCCCATTAGTCCCTGTTCATTTAAGCCCTGTGTTTTCCCTCAGTGTTTGTTGGTCGTCGTCCGCGTATGGTTGTATGTTTTGAAGTCCTGGAGTTCCCTTTCCTTTGTTCATGTCTGTTATTGGAAATTAAGTTTGTAAATAAATACCTATATCGCCATTCCGTGTCCTCGTCTTCAGCACCTGCACAGCAACCCTGACAGAACGACCAACCGTAAACTGAAAATGAGCAAGGTGAGAAGAGGAAAGAAAGAGGTGAGCCCCATGGAAATACCAATCCTCTTCCAGAAGGAGCTCTCCCTTGAGGAGTATGCGGGGCGTTACCTAGCCTTTTACGATGATGTGTCGTTGGAAGAGGAGAAACTCACAAAGAGTTTCTGGGGTGGTCTGAGGGACCCGTTATCCCAGATAATTCTTGTGAAGGACCTCCATCTATCCTTCCTGGAGTTCGTGGATCACACGCTGTGGGCGTGTGGATCCAACTACGTCGTGGAGGATCTCCCACTCCAACCCGTTCCACACCAAGTAGAGCCTGAGCCCGTCGCAAGCCCGCCAGAGCCTGAGCCCATCACCTGCATGCCAACGCCTGAGCCCATCACCTGCACGCTCACACCAGAGCCCATCGTCTGCCCACCAGAGCCTGCACACCGCATCAACCCTGCCGCCAGATCGGTCCCTGGACTTCCCCGGCTGATATCCGGTATGACTGATCCCCCACTGATATCGGTGCGACTGGCCAAAAAGAAGGCTCCCAAGGCTGGGGTTCACGTCAGCCACATCCAGCCAGATCCTGAGCCCGTCGCCTGCCCGCCAGAGCCTGAGCCCGTCACCTGCCGCCAGAGCCTGAGCCCGTCGCCTGCCCGCCAGAGCCTGAGCCCAGCCCCAAGCTCTCTGATTTGCTGGCCCCGTCCAGTTCCGAGTCCCTTGAAATGCTGGTCCCGTCCAGTTCCGAGTCCCATGTTGACCCAGAGCCAGAGCCAGAGCCCGTTGACCCAGAGCCAGAGCCCGTTGACCCAGAGCCAGAGCCAGAGCCCGTTGACCCAGAGCCAGAGCCAGAGCCCGTTGACCCAGAGCCAGAGCCAGAGCCCGTTGACCCAGACCCAGAGCCAGAGCCCGTTGACCCAGAGCCAGAGCCCGTTGACCCAGAGCCAGAGCCAGAGCCAGAGCCCGTTGACCCAGCGCCAGACCCAGAGCCCGTTGACCCAGACCCAGAGCCCGTTGACCCAGAACCCGTTGACCCAGCGCCCGTTGATGTCAAGTCAGTTCCCGATCATGAGCCTGTCCTCCCCAAGAAAATTTTGGGGGGGCGCTATACGCCTTCGCCGTGGCCGGCCAAAGATCCACGGAGGCCTGGAAAAATTACACCGCCGTGGCCACCTGATGGATCTTCACCGCCATGGCCACCTGAAGGGTCTGCACCGCCATGGCCACCTGAAGGGTCTGCACCGCCATGGCCACCTGAAGGGTCTGCACCGCCATGGCCACCTGAAGGGTCTTCACCACCACGGCCACCTAAAGGATCCTCACCGCCATGGCCACCCGAAGGGTCCTCACCGCCATGGCCACCCGAGGGTCCCACAGCTCCGCCCTGGACGCCCGAGGGTCCCACAGCTCCGCCCTGGACGCCCGAGGGTCCCACAGCTCCGCCCTGGACGCCCGAGGGTCCCACAGCTCCGCCCTGGACGCCCGAGGTACAGCCTGCACCGTCGTGGCCACGCCCACAGCCTGCTCCGCCTTGGTCACGCCCACAGCCTGCACCGTCGTGGCCACGCCCACAGCCTGCACCGCCGTGGCCACGCCCACAGCCTGCTCCGCCCTGGAGGCTTCCTGGACCTACACCATGCCCTCGTCAGCCTCCAGGGCGCCCACCCTCCCACCCCTTTGGATGTTGTACGGCGCGAGGTCGCGCCTTCGGAGAGGGGGGGGTACTGTCACGATTGTCATATTTTCAATGTGTTTAGTTCTGTTTTGAGATCTTGTTTCCCCCGTCTTTTGTGACTTTTGGTTCAGTCCTGTTAGTTTTCCCGCCATGTCTGATTAGAAATTCCCTGCACCTGTTTTCTGTTAATCATCCCATTAGTCCCTGTTCATTTAAGCCCTGTGTTTTCCCTCAGTGTTTGTTGGTCGTCGTCCGCGTATGGTTGTATGTTTTGAAGTCCTGGAGTTCCCTTTCCTTTGTTCATGTCTGTTATTGGAAATTAAGTTTGTAAATAAATACCTATATCGCCATTCCGTGTCCTCGTCTTCAGCACCTGCACAGCAACCCTGACAACATGTCTCCTAACTCCAGACTGATCTCATGAAACTGCGTATGTATGACACGCCAATTCGTATTTCCATTTTTGGCGTGCTATCAACACGCATAATCGCTTTTCAGCGTGTTTATGAACGCCGTTGACTTAACGTTACATTACTGTATATATAAATATATGACCTACCCCAACCCCGTCCCTAAACCTACCCGTCACTGGTTAAAACCATTTATGAGTCTTTCCCTACCATCCTAGTAAGAAAAATATCGCTCCCCCAGATGTATATCAAAATTTGGCTTTATTTCGCTCGGATTTTTAACAGCGTGTACATACACGCGGAATCACTCGGACATAACGGCGTAGATATACACGCATACACGCGGATAGCTCAAAATGCGTATAAATAACACGCCACTTGACTTGAAAGTGGCGTGTATGTTTACGCAAAAGTCATGATGTCATGTTGCCTAACTCTCAGTAGAGTATTAATAGACTGGTAGGGTTAGGGTTAGAATAAGTTGACATTTAGTTGCATAGATACTTATAGTCATGTAATGCGATTAGTTGACATGTAGTTGCAAAGTTACAATCAACAGAATATTCAAAAGGGACCATCAAAATAAAGTGTTACCAAAAAAACATGTCTTTTAAAGATTCAGCAAAGAAACACTCAGCCATCACTGAAATAACATAGGAAATGAATTCGGGTCTTTTCAGACCCATGTATGTAAAAAAAAAAAAAAAAAAAAAATGAAGAAATGAAGAAATACAAAAACTGTGTTTGTTTATAAAGTAAGAAAGGAAACAATGATTTGTGGAAATCAAAAACAAGATATTTAATGAATACCTGGAATAACAAATGATAAAATAGATATATTTTAAAGATTCAGCAAAGAAACACTCAGCCATGCATGAAATAACATAGGAAATGAATACGGGTCTTTTTAGACCCATGTATGTAAAAAAAATGTAGAAATACAAAAACTGTGTTTGTTTATAAAGTAAGAAAGGAAACATAAACATAATGATTTGTGGAAATAAAAAAAAAAAGATATTTAAATGCAAAGCTTCCACTTAGAACGTAGGCTAACTGCTAGTGTTCAAACTAGGACGGACAGTACGGTAGCCTCATACCACGCATATTACACAACATTTCGCCGCATAAATAATTATGGGGACAAGAGATTTGAGATTAAACCTTTTTAAAATTGTATCTGTTTGTTATACTATTATAATTCAACAGTGGACAAAGAAATAGTCGCAAAATGGCAGCAGCGATAGAGCGAGTCCGCCATATATAGCTAGGCTAGCCTATAGATGACATAATTAAAGGAGAACTCCGGCGCAAAATAAAATTTGGTCTAATTACACATTGTTACCTAGTCAACTGTTATCTGAGATTTGTTTTCATGATTATCAAATGTAAATACTTTTATCTCAGTTTACAGTTTAGCCTATAACACTAGTATAACGCTAGTATATGGGGCATAGAGTAATGACAAATAAAAATCGCTAGTTAATACCACTAACAAGGCTCAAAATAGCCCAACACTAACACGGTAGCATAATCAGGGTCCCTACATACAAACCGAAGCATTGAGAACGTTGTAAGTGTACAAACAGTTTAATAAGAAGATATTTTATACATACAGTCAGCTTCGCGAAAACAGACAGGAGCCATCTTTGGAAAACAGTCTCGAGCAATCGAACCACGAACGCCGAGCCAAGTGCGCTGGTGAGATGTGAACGAGCCAGTTGTTGTGATAAGGTGGCTCGGCGTTCGTGGTTCGATTGCTCGAGACTGTTTTCCAAAGATGGCTCCTATCTGTTTTCGCGAAGCTGACTGTATGTATAAAATATCTTCTTATTAAACTGTTTGTACACTTACAACGTTCTCAATGCTTCGGTTTGTATGTAGGGACCCTGATTATGCTACCGTGTTAGTGTTGGGCTATTTTGAGCCTTGTTAGTGGTATTAACTAGCGATTTTTATTTGTCATTACTCTATGCCCTATATACTAGCGTTATACTAGTGTTATAGGCTAAACTGGTTTTAGAGATAAAAGTATTTACATTCGATAATCATGAAAACAAATCTCAGATAACAGTTGACTAGGTAACAATGTGTAATTAGACCAAATTTCATTTTGCGCCGGAGTTCTCCTTTAAATAACTTTACACAAAATATTGATTTGACTGAGTTTTAATATTCGTATTAGCTCACCAAACGCAAAACTTCCACGAAGAAAAACCGTTCCTAGCAAGAGTAGCGATGCTGACTTCACTACCCCGGATGAGCCGTTTTCAGCAGTTTTCTGGGTGGCGTGATTGACCAATCAGAATCAAGTAGGCTATTCCACAGAGCCGTGTAATAATTCTCTAATGTTCTATAATCCACTGTAACAAATAAATCTTAAAATAAAGTGTAACCTAAAAACATTTGAAATTCAAATCAGTAATTTGAAATGAAGTTGGAGTTCAAACAATATAGCTTTAAAAATACATCTCTAAATAGCCTACACCTTTTTTGTTGTTGTTGCAGTTGTTCAATGTGTTCAGCTAGTTGTGTCTCTCTCCACTTCATCCCCACACCGGGAGACGATGCAGAATAAGCACACTGTGAACACATCAATAATTAATCACATGTAAGTCAAATGATGTTTGAACACTAAACTGGGTTTCCATTTGTGCTAGATCACAGAGTTAGATGGCTAGACATGTAATGGAATCCGGACTCCCTTGTTAATTTTTCATCACTGATACCCGGACTTTCTAAGGACTGAATGTAAAAACGAATGGGCTTAGCTGGAGCGCAGCCTTTGAGATGGCGAACCATTCTAATAATGGGCAGTAAAACACACTCCATGAGCATTTCTTGGATTCCCTGCAGGGCTTTAAATGATTACATAGCATTGTCTCCCCTTGCAGTATTGCATTTCAATGTTCAGTGACACAATTTAGAAAGTTATTTAAAGAGATAGTTCATCCAAAAAGGAAACATTTGTCATCATTTAATCCCCCTCAAGTTGTTCCAAACCACTTGAGGGTGAGTAAATGATGACAAAATTTTAATTTTTTATCCTCAACTATCCCTTAAAAAACAAGAAGAAAGAAAAACAGGCTGTCAGTATTCTTTATATATCCATTTAGTTTTGTAGTATTAATAATTATTATTAATATTATATCAAATTTCCTATATAGTCTAAGTGCTAACTTCTACGCCCGTGGCCAAAATTAGGCTATTGGCAGTGACATTAATTTTGTGTTTCACAAAGCTTGTTTCTTCAGTATTTGTATATTTTTTCACATGTTTAATGGTGTACTGGACAATGGTAAACATTTTGAAGTTTACAGGCTTTTATTGCCATTCAATATATGCAAAGAGTCAATATTTACTATGTTGAACCTTCTTATTCATAAACTTCAGATTCTGGGCCAAATCCTGACTGATGGAGATCCATTTTTGCCTGATTAGTACATGGAGTTAATCAGAATTTGTGGGCTTCTGCTTGTCCACTCGCCTTGAGATCTGGGTTGCCATCCAAAATTTCAATGTAATGATCTCCAAGCCACGTCACTATCTATCACTATCACTATTGCCTTGTGACATGGTGCTCCATCATGCTGGAAAAATGCACAAATCATCACTAAATTGTTGCTGGATCATTGGGAAAGTTTGCTCTTGCAGGACGTTTTGATACCAATCTTTATTCCTGGCAGTGATTTTGGGCAGAATTGTTAGAGAGCCCACTCCCTTGAAAAGCAACCCCACACATGGATGGTCTCAGGATGGGTGCTTCACTGTTGGCACGACACAGGACTCATGGTGGTAGCGTTCACCTTTTCTTCTTCTGACAATCAATTTTCCATATGTCCCAAACAGTCGGAAGAGTGCTTCATCTGAGAAAATAATTTCTGCACTCTCAGGCCATAGACACTTTCACACGCAATATTCTTTGCAGTGATTTCCTTGCATGTGAGGCCATTTTGATGCAAAGTGATGATGGCTGCATGTGTTTCTTTGGAGTTAAGCATTGCTAACACAAAAACACACTGACAGGATGCACTTCTTCCCTCTTTTTATTGCAATCAGTCTGCTCTTATATTCCAACACCTGTGTTCACACTTCCTATGGCTATGTGCTGATGAAATGATTAGTGAAAATTAGTAAAGTTAGCTGGAAATTTTATGCCAGGGCCAAACAACAACAATAACAAAAAAGAGTGAAATTTGAGTTTTTGTGATAAAGTTCATTTCTTTGACAAATTGAGCTTTTATTTAAAATGAATCTGCACAGTAATCTACATTTAATCGTTTAGCAGATGCTTTTATCCAAAGCGACTTACAAATGAGGAGAGCAATAGAAGCAATCAAACCAAGAATAGGGCAACAATATGCAAGTGCTAACTAGTCTCAGTTAGTCTAGCACAGTACACATATAGCAAGTTTTTTTATTATTATTTTTATTTAGTTTTCTATGTAGATATATAGAACAGTAAGACTGTGTTAGTATTAATGACGAAATTGATGTGTCTTCAAGCAGTTTCTTGAAAATGGCTAAAGACTTTAGCATCTTGGCTTGAGTTAGGCAGGTCATTCCACCAGCTTGGAAGAGTCAAGGTAAAGGTCTGTGAAAGTGATTTTTTGCCTTTTTCGGCACATCTAGAAACAATGAAACCACAACAACTGAATGAACACCACAAAAACTGAAGCAGGAAACTTTGCGAAATACAAAATGTGTGTCAGTGCCATAACTTTTGGCCAAGGCTGTACACCAGATCAGGTAACTTTCAGTAGTCACTTAGGCCACCTACTGGCCAAATGTGCAAATCAAATATTTAGTATGAAAACCTTTTTATTTTTTTTTATTTTTTACATTTGCTAAGAAACCACATCAAGCAAATTAGGGAGGCTGTAAAGATGATGCTGGGGATCAGCTTAAACAAATGTAATTATATATATATATATATATATATATATATATATATATATATATATATATATATATATATATATATATATATATATATATATATATATATATATATATATATATATATATATATATATAATACTATATATTGTAGAAATAATAGGCTTATTATGTTATTATACATGTAAATGCTCATGGCCCGAATAAGGTTTTTATTCGAAAGTTCTAAACGCCCATGGGTTAGAATGGGCTTACATGCCAGAATTATTTATTTATTTGTATGTATGTATGTATGTATGTATGTATGTATGTATGTATGTATGTATGTATGTATTATGTATGTATGTATGTATGTATGTATGTATGTATGTATGTATGTATGTAATGTTTATTTATACTTGACTTTTGAGTTTGAGTTTACATGCTTGGAAATTCAATATCCCCATGTTTAGGTTCAAATTAAAAACAAATCAGATCCCGCTCATGTTATTTATCCACTGTTATGTAGAAAAAACAGAACAAGAGTACAAGAGTACACTATAAGGGGCGAAGCTTTATCTTGGGTATGTGGGTGTGAACGAGAAAGCCTCTGTTAGGGTCCCAGCAAGGTCTTCAGGATTATAAATAAATTCTAAACAAATAAATACTATTTACACTTATATTTAGAATACCATACCTCATTCACATTCCCTTGCATTGTATAAAGCATACCTGTACACATGTCTTACATATTTTGTATATTGTGTATTTCTTATATATTTCTTTTTTATGTCTTGTCGCTGTCTGTGCACTGGACGCTTCTGTTACCAAGACAAAATCCTTGTATAAGCTTGACGATAAAGCTCATTCTGATTCTGATTCTCCCTCCAGGACTGAAGTTGCCCATCCCTGACCTATGACATCCCACTATCCAGTGAGTTCATGACAGTTGATAAAAAATGAAATGCCATCTAAAAGTTGTGGTTAGTGGTCAGTTTATGGGTACACCTGACTGTTTCAGAATCTTTTTTGAAAAAATTGTGAATCCAGTACGTTTTTTTTTTTTTGTTTTAATCAATGTCAAATGTAAATAAAAAATGAAAAAAATAAAAAACTTTCCATATGCTACATGGGAAATGTTTTTTTTTTTCATGCCTAATGATTATTTATGAATACATGTTTTATTATTTCTAACAATTAAAAAAAAATCATACAAAATTTAAAATAGCATAATATCCTCGACGTTTTCTGTGAACCCCTTGTAGTACCACCGCTGAATCTCTAGGTGTCGCGAACACCCCGTAAAACCTCTGCCTGGGTCTCCCATGACTCCCTGAGAATCATTAAAGGGATAGATCAGCCAAAAATAAAAATTCTGTCATAATTTACTCACCCTCAAGTTGTTCCAAACCTGTAAGAATTTCTTTTTTTCTGCTGAACACAAAATAAGCTATTGTGACGAATGTCAATAATCAAACAGTTGATGGACCCAGTTGAATCCCATAGTATTTTTTTTTTCATACAATAGGGTCCATCAACTGTTTGTTTACCCATATTCTTCAAAAATACCTACCTTTGTGTTCAGCAGACGAAAGAAATTCATACAAGTTTGGAACAACTTGAGGGTGATTCATTTTAATTTGGGGTGATCTACCTCTTTGAAGGTCATTGCTATTAAATTGTGATGAACAATAAAAGTCAAATTGAGAGTGCATCCAGTAAATGTTACAAATGTTAATGCTAATGCAATTTTCTGCATTCAGTGGCAGAGTTTACAATGAAAGGGCCAACAATGAGCTGGTCTGAGTTCGATGTGTCTGTTAATAGACACTAATTTGGAAAAAGTGCCATGTACAGTAATTACAAAATATGTTGCATACATATGGCATTTATCTGGGTAAATCTGTTTAGAAAAAAGCCTGTATAGAAAATGTACTTTTGACATGAAAGAATAAATACTTTTCCCTTTCCATCAACTGAAGTACAGGGAAGATAATGACATGTATTTGTGGCAAAAAGCTCCTTAAACTATAGAGGAAAGAAGCTATAACTGCGGGCCAAGGGATCCTTATGACAAGTCTATTATTATCTCTCAAAGTGTCAAGATACTGTTGATGAAAGGTTAATATGTGTCCTTTTTCTTTTGTAGATTTAAGTAAATATCTTAAATTTATATCTAATATCTGTATCTAATCAAATATGTTTGTCCTTTGTTTTGTAATTTAAATAATATGTCATATTTATTTTGGAAATCATAATCATTCAGTGTGTTCCAGGTCATAATCTCCAACGAGGGCAGGTTGACAATCACTTTTTGTTGAGCAGCCATTCCCATAGCCTAAAATTATAAGTCTTCTTATAAATATGAAATTATAGCTCAAATGGATCCTAAAGTACAGTTAAGTTCGTAGCCACTTTTCTTGTCTAAAAACAGACTCTATTCTCCCCAAAGGTTTTAGATATTTAGACAGGGCTTGTGTTGGTCAGTCAGTCCCTCTCTGGATGCCCAACACTTATTCGAGTGAATAGAAATAACCATCTTATCTTCCAGTTTCCCTCACAATGTTTGGCACTTTGTGGTTGTAGAAGAATCATTTTATATATATATTTTACTTGTATATTATTCACTCTTCTGTTTTATGTGTCATTATCTCACATGGAAAATTATCACATATTTTCATATTTTCACGTCTTTTCGTTTTTATTCGCAATTACTCGTTTTGCAATAACCTAAGCCTAAACCTAAGCCTTTCAGTCAAGCAGCCTCTCTACAACTACTCATTTGTTCACTAGATGGCGTCAATGACTATTGCGTGCACTACACTACACTAAGAGTTGTATGCACAATTGAAGAGTTTCATTCATGCCTCACACAGTCGCTATTATTTTCGATGTTGTTTAGGTTGTAGCAAAGCAACCAACCAGCACACACAAAAACACACACACACCATAACTTCCAAATTTTCAGGTTTTATCATTCTGGTTTAATCCCCACAACGTAGGCAGGGAATATAGCCTACTCGGACCACACACACCCGCGCGCTTACATCTAAATGGGGACATAGACCTCTATGGGTTTTTTATAGCTATAGCTAAATATAAAATAAATAGATTTTATACAGTAGCTACTAACTGTATACAGTTAATAGCAACTGATAAAATCTATTACTTTTATATTTAGCTAGTTTATAATTCCTTAGTATTTTGATTATATAGGCTATAACATCATGCTTACTCTAACCTTAACAGAAAAGGTTCTGCAGTTTTAGAAATTGTTTACTTTATTTATTTTTATATCGTTTTTACAAATGATGACGTCCCCTAAAAGAGGTTTTGTCAGATTTAGCTCAATTCTGGGTACATTTGTCCACCACAAAATATGGTTAAGTATTACACACATAGGCCTACATCTTTCCACCTTGTGTCTTTTATCATACAGCCTACATTGATTCTGGAACAAACTGGGCTTGAAACTGGGCTCTTCAGTTCTTGCGGCAAACTTACCAGCGACCAGGGCTGGGGAATGAATGTGTGCAATTTCTGCATTAGAAGCTCAGTTCACCTTTTAGCTAGGCGACGTTCTTTATATGTGTCATGTTGAGTAGGGAAATTGTGTTCAGCCTCCTAAGTTTTAAAAGGCTACTTAACGAACAAAATGGATAAAAGTAACAGTGTCCCAAACAAGTGAAGATGTTTATAGCCCATGTCTTATTTGTGAAAATGTATCTGCTCTGCGTGCACAAGGCAATTGACGACGCCCTAGTTGCGACCTGATTTGTCATTGAATAAACCTTGTCAACCAGGAATATGTCATTGAAGAAACCTATATAGAGTAGGCTATATATAGCCTATATTAAAAGAAGAAAAAGTATTTTGCCATTAGGAACTCTTTCTCACGAACATTTTAGGGGATAGCCTACATAACGCCGAGTAGACAGTTATAGGCCTATATTTCCGATTAATATTCTAGGATTGCATATGGAATTTAATAATGTGTTAACTCTTAGTCAGACTGTCTGTAAACATCAAACAATAGGCCCATTCGGTTTTATTTAAAGTAACAATTTGACATAGTTTAATAATCACTATGCATAAAGTTCCATTAAAGTAACGATTACACTAAGGTGAATTTTTTTTTAAATGTATTTTTTTTCAAGGACGTTATTACAAACATTATAGCCTATTTGCAATGCTATAGCGAGGTGAATATGGATTAGAGCTGGCCTATACAAATTTTAAATCCCGGAGAACAACATGAAGTATAATCCAGTTCTGGTATTGCACCTGAAGGCCAAAATAAAAAAAAAATGTTGGCCGAATCATATTGACTGAAAATATAAACAAATAGTAGGCTATACAAGTCGGTGTAGTGAACCGAATTCTAGACTGGTTAATTTCTAAACAATGTAATTTGTATAGGCTATTGATGAAAATGTAAAAAGAAAACACGTTTTTAACCTGTCTAAAATAAAATAGTTTTAAGGTTAAAAACGACGAAGGAAAGTCATTTTTCAGTCTTGCAACATTAAAGTAAAGAGTAGGATATGTGACCAATACGCACGATTTATTGTGCCTGTGGTTTAGTGTAACATTAACTTTTTTTTATTAATCTATAGGCTATCCTATTTTAGTTTTCCATGAGACTGAACTTTTTTTGACAGAACAAGCTAAAATAAAAAACGCAGATCTATGGAAAGTCAAAGTTAAAAACTGTTGCTTTTAGGAGCAAACATTCCAACAAAAAAAAGGGGAAAAGAAAGAGATAACAGAAATGAGAGAGGTGGTGAAGGAGACTGCGATGGAATGCAACCAACGCAAAATTTCAAGACTGTTAAACGTCATCTCCTCATAAACAAGTTTTCCAGCATTAACTCAGCGTATAAGATTGCATTTATAGCGTATTAGCCTCACTACTGAGAGGGCTTTTCTTTACATGTTATGCCCAACTTTTTTACGACCTGTCCGCCTCTCCCAAAGCATACACAGACAACATACTGTAGCCTATATGTAGCATTACAGGCACTTGTTGATTTATAAAAAGGACATGGACAATATTAGCCTATTGTAGGCTACTTTAGCTAGTCTCTGGGGATACAAACCTTGTTTTTTGAGAATGCTATAATGCTACAAAGTTGGTGTCTCCTAGGTTCATGGGGCTGCTCAAAATAATTGCTACCATCTTGTTTGAAAGAAAGAAATAGCCTACGTTGCGTGTAAACAGAGTTGAAAATGAATGTGATCCAGGCAATACCAGATCAAAAACTGTAAACATGTAGATTTATGAGAATAAAAGACAAACTTTATGCATTTAGATCCTTTGATCCAAAGCCACGTAGACACCCTAACCCTGTGGGAAATAAAGAAAGCGATAGCATATGAAACATCACATCAGCTCCTTTTTGGATGAGTGTGAATAGATTTGTCTAACTGTTTAGTTATACCTATTGCACTTAAAAGTAGAACTAGTTAGAGAGTTAATATTGATTTATATTATCTATCTATCTATCTATCTATCTATCTATCTATCTATCTATCTATCTATCTATACAATTTTAGATTTTGTTTTTTTACAGTGTTGAATAAAATTATCATTAAAAGAAGGAACATTATGTGTAATTGTGCGACATTAGACTGTTTATGTATTTATAGGAGTACAGTGAAATAATATCTGAATATCAGATTAGCTATAGAAACACACTGAAGTTTCTGAACATTGTGGTCTGCCGAAAATTGGGCATTACAAACTAATACATATATATACTTCAAAGTTTGAAGGCTAGTAAGCTACACTGTCAGTCTAGTGGTCAAATACGTTGTCTTTATTTTTATTTATTTTTATTAACAACTATCATAACGTCAAAAAACTAGAACTTCCAAAAGCTTAATTTTAAGATTGAATCAAGATCACAATTTAAAACTATTTTTAACTTTCGATACCACCACGTGAACAAAAGCATGTCTTTGTAAACAGGGTTTCACGATCAAATCTGGACACCTGCTCAACAAACTATTGCACAGGCTAAAACAAAACAACCCATTCAAACAGTTTCTTTGCTCGGTAAATGCTTCTGATTTTATTGTATATGATTCTGATTTTAAGGGTATATGAATGAAACTATATGATGAGTTTGGAGTTTATCAGTGCCGCTGCTAGCCATTTTGGTGCCCTAAGCATAATTACTTTATGATGCCCCCCCCCCAAAATTCATTTAGGATTTTCATTTAGGGGGGCTAAGCCCCCAATGAGGGTATGGTTTATAAAAAAAAATTAAAAGTAACACTTTAGTTTAGGGTCTAATGCTTACTAGTTTCATTACCCATGAATAACCATGGCATGGTTTTATAATCACTGTGGTCCCGAATTTGAGGCAGGTCAGCTAGGGGGGTTCGGGGTTTCCACGAGAAAATTTTGGATTTCTCTGAACTACAGATGTGCATTTTAAGATGTTGTGAAGGCAAAAAAATTGATAACAACAGCTTTAAAACCATGTCAGTGGGCAGCTGATTATTTTTCTCTCCTCATCAGCATCACACTCTTTTTCTCTTTGTTTTTATCTTGCCCTGTCTCTTCCCCTCCTAAAGTTGGCTTTTTTAATTTACTAAAGGCTACAATTTGTATTTTATTCTCAATATGTACACATTCATTATTAATCCTGTGCCTAACATGATGAAATGAAAACGGCTTTGTCTCTTGTCCCCTCACAATGACAGTAGTCTAAACTATTACACTAGGCTACATGTTACATAGGCCTTTTTTCAGTTCAAAATGGCGAAATTAGACAAAACTATATTAGTTTGCCTAATTATTTTTTGTCATTCGTTTAACATTTATGACCTAAAAAAAACTGTAAAATATATAAAGTTAAGTTTAGCTACTTACATCTTATCTCGCACTTGACCGTACACTGAAGTGTCGAGTTGCACTGTTAAAATTCGCGCTCAGCGTCTGTGAACATAAAGCCCGCCTACTTTGATTTGATTGGTCATCTCAAATATTCTGACATTGACGAGCAGTGACAGACCAATGAGGCTCAGCTGAACACACACACACACACACACACACCCTGTCCTCTGTTTCTGACGTGCTCTGCTCTCTGCTCGGCGCCGCTGCGGATTGAAGATGAAGAACGCGCTGAATCTGATTATAACAAGAAGTTTGATGATTGATTTTTCATTAGGCAATTTTTGGTGCCCCCTCAGCACTTGGTGCCCTACGCACAGCGCGTGATGCGCGTGGTGGGAGCGGCGGCGCTGGAGTTTATTGTTTATTGATCCCAAAGGTTACATGCAGTCGCTTTCCAAAAGTAAAATACAAATAAAAACGAAGAGATGCCCCATAGTCGTTGGTATTAAAGCATTGCAAAAAACTAAATCCCATTCAAATGAAACGATGAATGGCCTTTAAAACATTTTAAAAATGTAAACAAACGGAATATGCGACTGAGGATTCCTGGGTCAATTACAATCTAAATGAATAACGATATCAAATAATGTTGATATCAACAATTAAGACCTTTTTTTTTCATGTTTATTAACAATAGATCATGGCATTACATTCTAGAAAAATACCTCTATCAAGGCCCTCCATATCAGCTTTGCAAGTAGGTCAGCCGACAAACATCCATAACTCTCTTTGTCCATTGCTTGTCTCTTTTGTTTTTGTTTTATACGTGTCTTGAGATGTTTACTTTAAACGTTCACGTACAAGCGTCCTTTTGAAAGGGTCCACATGTTTAAGAGCCAAGGTCGACCAAGTTTGATGACATAGGGTTCAGTATAGTGTCGTGTAATGAATGGTGGTGGTGGTGATGCACGGAATCAGCACTAGGCACTGGGATTGCGCTGGGACCAGGTGGAGGTGCGAGGCCGTGGAGGGACTGAAGTCCGGAGTTTGACGTGAGGAGCAAGGCCGGGCTTGACGAGGTGTGATCTGGGGTACCAGACGGCGTTTTATCGTCGTCCGAGCTTCCTAAAATAGTCTTATTTCCATTCATGGAAGAAGTTAATGGGTTGTGACTGTTTGTGTTCGAGTTCTCATTATTCTCCCTGTGAAAATGAAAATGTGGAGTTAGGGTTAGAGCTTTAGTATTCAAAACTATACACTGTAAAACAAATTATATGATCAATAAGTTACGACAACGTGTTTTTACATTGCTTTAATCCATCAAAATAAGTTAAGCAATGTTCAACTTTTTTATAAGTTATACAAGATTCAGCTACTTTTTTAATTCAGTTTAATGTAATTTAAGGCAGCTATGATGATGCTATAATTAACATTTATGTCTCTGACATAGCAGGAGAAACTAACAAACAAACAAATAAATATTAACGTATGTGGTTAATATTTTTCTTATAATAATAATAAATGTCATAGGCTAATTCGTAAATTAGTTTAATGCTAAAACAACAATTAATAGGCTATTATAAGTTGAAGACAGCGGCTTGGTTATGTATGTGTGAAATATTATTGTAAATACTGTGTTAGGAAAAAACATCTTAAAATCAATACAATAAAATAAAATGAATTTTTTCTTAAAGTATGTGCTATATGGGCTATACAATATACCCCTTGACACAAATATAGGCCATAAACGATTTGTTTACATTTGTGTGTATGTCCTTATCAATCATTTGTTCTAATTCGTGTCGATATTAATAATTTACAATAAAAAACGTTCAAGCATATTAGCGAGCTAATGCAGGATAGGCCCTAATCATTTATTAATATGGTTGGGAAATAAATCGTCTAGGTTAAGAACCGTGTCCGCTACTGATTTTAAATCACAACTTGTCAAGTAAAGATTCTTTCATAAAATATTAATTAAGGATAAAGAATACGGAAACGTACGAGATATGTTTTAATGGTTTACACTGTGGTTTCAACTTGACTACCTCGCCTGCGGGTGAAACAAGACACCCGTTAAGAAGGAGATTGCAACTCCACACATTCTAAACAAGAATCTACGTACAGATAACTCTTACAATTCGAAAAACTTTCCAATTATTTAAAAATGAACGATTTCCCCTATAATTACACCATAATACACACATTACGGTTTTGTGTATTTTTTTTTTTTAAAAGGATAAAGCCTAAAAATGTCGTTTAAGAAAAGTAGGCCTATATATTGTCAAAAAATAGTAGGCTATTGATAAATAACTATATAAAGTGACATTAACAGAACTAGAGAACAAATGACATTTAACGGTGTGGCTATCTATTTAAGGGAATTTTCTTTTATGCAAGTTTCTTATTTTATAGCTACTGACTTCTGGCTTAATTTCACGGCATGAATTAATGCATTCCATGCAAAGAATGTTTTCTAATTACGTTTAAACACATAGTAGTAATAAAGAGTTATTTAGCTGCAGACTATAGACCCGTACCTTTCTTTAGCCTCCGCTGCTCGGTCGCGTTGACGTCTGTTTTTAAACCAGTTACTGACTTGTGTTGTTGTTAGCCCCGTTGCCTCTGCTAGTTCCCTCTTCTCCCGCGGGGAAGGGTAGGGGTTATGAGTGTACCATTCCCGCAGCACACTCCTGCTCTTTTCTTTAAAGCAGTAACTTGTCTCCTCGCCGTCCCAAATGGAGCGAGGGAGCGGAAACTTTCTTCGGACGCGGTATTTCCCAACAGCCCCAAGAGGGCGGCCCCGGAGCTTCTCAGCCTCGACATAATGCGCTTTGAGCCACAGCTGCTGCAACTTCGGATGGTTGTGCGGAGAGAACTGGTGGCTCTCGAGAATCTTATAAAGCTCTCTGAAATTTCCCCTATGAAAAGCGACCACAGCTTTCGCTTTGAGCACACTCTCGTTCTTGTGGAGATGTTCGCAAGCCGGCAGAGACCACAAAAAGCGCCCGAGACGTTCAATGTTTCCACCCTGCTGAAGGACCTCGCAGACGCACGCCACTTGCTCTTGCGTAAAGCCGAATGTTGGAAGCATAGACATGGTTTGTCACGAACAAACGTCCACTTTTTCTACTTATGTCTAATGTACCGATGACAGCGACAGTTCTTCAACAGATTTAAAGTAAACCCTTGGAGGCAAAATTTTAGGACGACTTCTCGAGTTCACGAAATCAAATCCCACTCCTGGCGAAGAGAGGCACAAACTTTAGATCCGTTCAAGCAAGCATAATACACCGTATATCCATCTAAAGCACACGAAAGAAAGTTGTTCCTCCTGCGCGAGTCTCTCGCCACCTCTTCTATGTCGTTTCAGCATAACGCACTCCCGAAGAAAGACCTAGCTCTCTTGTTTTAATAATATTATTCTAAGCTGGCAAGAAAAGCGATTATGTGAACTGTGATTGGTTGGTTATCTGACCCGGGGATGATGAGGATAAGACAATAGTTTTAGTCAAATTATTTGCCATGGTTACGCTGTCATTCAAGGTAACCTGATATGCTTTGAGGTGGCTCCTTGGGCTGGCTGACAGATTATTCCCTTCATTTAGAGCCCGCCCACCGACATCGAAATATAGCCTCGACTTTCCCTGTATATTACATTTTTTTTACCCGGGGGTTTGACAGACACTTCTAGCAACCAAAGAACGCTGATCTGTGAGGTAGTGAGGTAGCAGCAGTTGAGATGAGAGTGCCAGAGCAGGATTGCGCTCCAGACGCGCTCCAAACCAAGGACCCGGAGTCCATTACTTAGTGAGTGACCATAAGCAGACAATTTACCCTGCCTATGCAAACTTTTCACTTTGTAACTGGTCGATCACACCAAAACTATCTCAACGTTTGGGGAACTCTCAGAAATCATTCACAAGGTCTCTCTAATTATGTTTGCAGGACATTATCATTACTGCTATGCATTGTAATAAAAGAAAATCACAATATGACACAATGTTTTTGCAAACACGTCCGGCCTAAATGAATCTATTTAGTTTAGCTTTCTGTTCAGATCAGTTGCTTCATCGGACTAGTTGTCCCGTGTTATGCATTATTTAGCAGTTGTTGAAGATAAACAGGGGGGTATGTTTCTCCATGTGCACACGCGTGGATGCCAGGCATTATGGACTAGAGTGGAACAGGGTTGGAGGGCGTTTTTAAGTATAGAGCAGTTTTCAAGGATACAAGTTAGAATGAACAACGATCATAGGGATAGGAATCACTGCGAGGGACGATTGTGCCGGTAAGACAATTTAGATTTATTGAAAATGCCGTTGACTAAAGTTAATCGAAGATGTTAATTTACATATTTGTTATGAACCAAGGCTATAGAACATTGTTTTTCTTAAAACATATTTAGCGAAAGTGTTACAGCTCCGAAACATCTTTTAATGACGCCTGTTACGCACACCATTATTGGCATATCATCAGTCCATGTCTGTTGACTGAACTTTAACTCACCGTGTACCGTGACATAGAAACAAAGTTCTGCTTTCATCAGGAACACTCTGATTTCAACTCCATGATTCCTGAGGCCACAAGAAAGTTAAGCAAAATCATATATTACATGAAATAAAAAGCTGACACTGTTGAGACATGCCAGTCTTGTTATAAGAGAGAGAGAAAATTGCTTCGTTTAAGGTCTACTGTCTTTGCAGTTTTATACTGCACTGGTGCAGTGAAGGCCTGTGATGTGGCTTGTGAGTGAAAAATACTTAAGAACTTATTCAAAACACGTCAAAACATTCTATCGTGGAAAAAATGACAATGCTAAAGTTCCCATCCATCCTTTTAACTGGCAATTTGTGTAATACAGTCGCAAGCTACACTAAATACCTATACTGCACGTTCGATGCAAGTTCTGACGAATAAATGATAAACAAGTAATCAATGTTTATGACGCATTTTGAAGACATTCTTGTGATCTGATAAATCAAGAAAACTTGAATCTTTTGAATTCAATAGTTTACATTTGTTTAACAACAACAATTATTGTTATTATTACACAAAATATAAAATTATAATGAACATAAACGACAACAATCCTAAAATCTACACTCAGATCACAGCTAAAATGTTTAATGTTGTATTGTACGAGTAAATTACTGTTATTGATCTTGTGATAAGTAAATAAATAAATAAAAGCAAAGCTATTAATGCCAACCTCGGAGACAGCCACTGCCCTTGGAAATTGATATGAATGTATAGCGCATAAGTTGCACTTTGCTGTGAGGAAACATTGTTACTTTGATATCCGTATCTGATTTAAGTGGATCATTCCCTGGACACAGAAACTATTACCAATATATTGTTGATAACAGCCAATTTAAGACTATTGCACCAATTGATGCTGATTTACATAAAATCAATGTATAAAATAAGACTTTAAAATCCAAGGCTATATTGCGCTTGCAGTGATAGTCACAAATTGGGGCATTTTACCAATCTTTTCCATTTGTGATTAAACTAAAACAGTACAGTGAAGCAATGGAAAACACACATTGAAAGGATTTTGGATGCTTTCTGTGTGTGTGTGTATTGGGGAGGGGGGGGGGGGGGGGGGATGTCACTGACAGGCCAAATCAAGGTACTCGTCTCGCCTTGACACTGTTTGTAAACGGCTTGTTTCCACGGATCATTTTGATCAGAACTTCGAAGGACCTGCGCTGCTCGTCTGCATGGTGATTATTACAATGCTGATGAATGGGGATCGCGTTTCGTCTAATAGCCGCCCCCTGTTTTGACAACCTCCCACAGCTAACCGGAGAGCGCGCAGCCGCGACCTCCACTAATTGAACTGATTATTGCAAGATGTTTTTTCCTTTCTGAAAAGCGCAGGGTGGCGGCAGTGCGCGGCTGCTCCGTGGCTTGCACCACAAGACTTGATGAGTTACATTCTTTCAGACATGTCATGTTAAGCGGGAATAGAAAGAATTAAACCCAGACTTGTGGTGTCAATGTGCGGCTCGTGGAAGAAAAACAAGACACCCATCGTAATTAAATATTGAAATAACGTTTCAGCGCAAATAGATAAATTAGTTGCATTTCATAATAGAATAATAATAATAAACACCTAGTCGATATTGGCTAAGTGTGCATAATGCGATCAATCATGAGACAGGTAGCCCTGTAACACTTTCCAATGTTGCCTATTTCTAAACACACAAAGCGAGAAAATGTATAGGCCTATTTGATACAATATAGTGAGTGACTAAAACAGCACACACAATGTCTGTTTTCAGAATTGTATAGCTACTTGGTTTATATCTCTGATCCATTTTTTGCTGTTTGTAAAGAAAGATATTATCTGTGTTTACCCTTTTAAATTATAATGCTTAAGGGTTGTGTGTATGGAACATAATCATTTTGAACTTGCATTTGATGACCAATTCATTAATGCACAAAAACGATTGTGTAACTATAGTTTTAAGACCTAGTACTACAGCACATTTTACTTGCCAGTCATTTTCAGTTTGGAGATGATTACTAGATTTCGAAAATAGACAAATATTAGTATTTTCTATATAAAAGTTTGATAAGCCTAATACCCCCCAAAAATAAATCGAAACATAAATTACACAACACACACCTCCTTTTAAACATATTAAAATTCTCACAATTAATGTACATTTGATTCGGTTGGTAACGAAATTTAGTATATGCTCTAGATAATTTCCTATTGTAGGTCGATGAGATCCTTAATAAAAACGATGTTTTTGTTGCGATGTTGCCACGATGTTGCCATGCAACAAGTGCGTTTCTTCAAATGCGGGCTGGAGTCGTAACGGATTATGTCCTACTATGCAACACATATGACCATTTTTGGCTGTTCCTGTACACTTAACTAGCTTTTGTCTTGACTTGAAACTATTAGAAATTTGTCTGGTTTATAAGTGCACAACTTATTGTGACTGTGTTCTCCCAGGAGACTGTGTCGTGCGCGAGTCTTCTGAACGGTGGCATTGGTTGTCTCTCTGATTAGTTTGAAACGCCAGTTGAGCCAGTCTCTCAACTCAAGAACGCAGAGATACAAATGAAACATAAGCTCAAAATAACATCAAGCTTAATTCGTTATGGAAAATAGCACAGATGATACATGATCAAACAATGAGCACGGCAGCCGAGAAAATAGATGCTCAAAAGTTCATCATATTAATATCCTCTGAATGAAAATTATAATTACCGGAGCATACAAGTGAAAAAATAGCAAGGCAGCTAATCTTTAGATGGAACAAAAACAACAAAAATTCAAAACAAGTCAATTTAATGCTGACATTTATCTCGATATTGTAGGACAGTATTTAAGAAAGAATTGTAAAGAAAAAAATGACCCTTTAGTCAATAATTTGTCATTTATAGTTTTATAAAGATTAATTATAGAAAATGAATTGGAATCCCTGCGTTGGCTTGGGCTGTGTGGATGCAAAAACATACATTTTCTGAACCTTTTTTTTATTTTTAACACTATGCTATGAAGTATGATAGTTTAATATGTAATACATCATATGTTAGGCTACCTGATATTAGTAATAATATTGCTGTTATGAAGTGTTAGAAGTTTGCATCAGTTACAGAGAGGTCCATAAGGACCATGCTTACTGTAACATTACTGTGATTACTATAAAACAATCAGAAAGTTGTGCATTCTGTGATTTACAATGGATTACATGACTGAATTTATATATATATATATATAAAGGCTGAATGCATATAAAAGTAAGTTGTGTCATGAAGTGTAGACGTAAGACAGAAGGTGACATACATTATTGTTATGCTGGATGGTGCCTTTTTAGGATAAAACTGCTGTATTTGTAGAATTACTCTAAGGTGGCAATATGAAATCACATATTGTAAAGATTATATGGCAGTTGTTTGCATTTTGGTTAGATGGGTGTACAAATGTTTACATATTGTTGGCTCTCGGTACATGATTACGATTTAACAGACTTTCAGGTTAAGGAAACGCCTGTAAAATGCTAATCTTTGTCTACGATAGAACATTTACAATGTGATTGGTGTTATTTGCATTTTACTACTGCCTCACTATTGCACATTAGCAATAATAATCACAGATTCAGCATATACACCATTTAAATGAATGTTCATAGAATTTAATGGATAGTTATTTTTAATGTACACATCTCTGTCTTAGAAAATGATATAACAATTGCCTGGAAAATATATTTAATAAAGTGGTAAACTAATAGTGTGATCAGTGAGAGATATTAAACTGAGTTTTGACAGATCTGCACCTTTGAAAAGTGGCTGTTGGTTGATGCTGAGAGAGAAGAGGCTTTTTCCAGAGATTTTTTTTCTCAGTTTGAATATAACTGCTTTTGAAGAGTATGAACATGTGTTTATATTACTTGCCTCAGTTTTTTCCATGTTTCGCGCTTCTCCAGGTCAGCATTAGTTTCTATCAACACCAAGGTCACTGAAAGAAAGGTCTGATGGCTGCTGTTTTGCACTTGTAGACAGAATAGGTGCGAAACAGGATATGCAAGTATTTCATGCATTTCTTGTGTGTTATGGCATTAACCTATGTACATCTTTTATCACTTACTACTACCTGGTTGTTAATTAAGAAGAAATATAAATGAAATTATAAGAGAGACAAGAGCACAATAAAGCTCTCTGAGGAAATAAAGCATATGAGACTATAATAAATGACAAACTTTCTACATTCTTAATGTGCTTTTTTTGATTTTCCATGATGTCAGCAAGAAAAAAAACACTGGTTAGTTATCTCTCAGAAAATAAATTTAGGGTTTAAAAAATAAATATAACACTTTGTTAACGCCTCAGTTTCTGAAGAACTAAATAAATTGTTGAAATACTTTTAAAAATATATGCCAATGTTAAAGTAAAGTGTGTCAGAATAAGCACACTTAGTTACTAAATCAATTAAATATCTCTGATTACATTGTATGAAAGACAACTTAATGTAGCCTAATATAATGAAAAATGTCTGATAATATTTTTAAACACACCACAACATTACATGCAACAATATTTATGCACGTATTTAATCCTAAAAAAATAAAATAAATAGAACACACCTACTATTTTACGCCTATTAAATATACAGTATATATTTGAAAAAGGATACATCCAGCCTGTCTAAATACACAAAACATACAAGCCTACTCTAGTGTTTGCATTTTCTTATAATAATATCAATCAGGTGTAATTTTCATAAGCATGTTTTTTGGCTGTAGGTGTGTGGTCCTAGTAAACCCTACGTTCGGTTATGTTAAATGTCCCCACAAGTACAGTAATACCAGGAATTTTTTACCTTGTGGGGAAATATTTTTTGGTCCCTTGAGGAAAACCGCTTATAAACAATATAGGCTAAAGTGAAGTTTTTCTGAAACTGTAAAAATGAAGAAAATTCTCTGTGAGGGTTGTGTTTAGGGGTAGGTTTATGGGAAACAATATACAGTTTTTACAGCATAAAAATCATTATGTCTATGGAAAATCCCCATAAAACATGGAAACCCAGTGTGTGTGTGTGTGTGTGTGTGTGTGTGTGTGTGTGTGTGTGTGTGTGTGTGTGTGTGTGTGTGTGTGTGTTTTGTGTGTGTGTGTGTGTGTGTGTGGTGTGTGGTGTGTGTGTGTGTGTGTGTGTGTGGATGGCTACATGTGTCCATTCCAAAGAAGAATGTCAGTCTGTAAAGTTTCAGTCACTTACAGTTATCATTTTTCCCAAACTAGACCTAACTGGAACCTTGCCTGAAATCATATGATTACACATTTAAAACAGATTTTCTTGTGAAAAGGTTTAATCAGATTTTTTTTCACTTTAAAGTTTAATTGTGTTTAATCTGAAAATGTAAAATCTTAAGACTGTATTTCACAAAACTGTATAGACAAACCAAATTTTTAATCTCCATGATAAAGCAAAACTGGTACACGATAGACACAATGTCTTGTTGGATCATTTATATTGTTAATGTGATAGCTAAATATTACCATGGTTTATATAACTGTTAATTTATTCTATGTGCTAAAATTAAGACATTTGTTAGTGGTTGGTACACAGACCGTGTAACAATACTGCCCTCTTTGTTAGTTATTTTGAAAGCACAACCTGGAAAAAAAAAATCACTGATTTCACTGATCAAGCAGAATACACAACTGTGTTCCAGGACAAAAAGGCACAGAAAAATGTTGGTGACAGATTTCATAATTTGATTAGATCAAATTTGACATTTTGATCAGATGGCAACTTAATCCAACCAATTCAAACAGTTAATATCATAAAGAGGAAGCAGCTACACCAATTGTACAATGCAGTCATGCATTACTAAACACAGTAGCACAGATACTGTGCAGGACAGCAACAACTTTGCCATCATAATTCATGAGTGCAAGTGACAGCTGAAGCAGACGTTTCGACGCAATTGTCCTCCTCAGCAGTCACACATTAAAGAGGACTTTACACCCACAGGTCAGGGCAGATAAAAGGCTTGATGGTTGTAAGATGGTGCACTGCAAGAAAGAAGTGTCTGTATATGCTACAGATGATGAAGTGAGAGTGAACAGCTGGCCTAACACATAATATTTTCTTTATTAACCCCATTAGGATTTATTTGAATGGTAACACTTTATTTTGAGGGTCCCTTTTGAACATTCTGTTGACAAAAAGTAACTTTGCAACTAAATGTCAAAAAACTCAGGAGATATTTAGCAGACAGTCTACTAATACTCTACTCTTTATTGTGATGATCCTCTAACAGACATTCTACTAAGTAGCTTTGTACATGTCATGTCAAGTACATGTCAACTTATTCTAACCCTACTCTATACTCTAATGAGAGTTAGTAGAAATGTAGGTGTAACGTTACTTATCAACAGAATATGTCAACCATCAAAATCAAAATAAAGTGAAATCATTTTGATAATTTAACATAATTGTAAAAATGTTGTGATCCTCCACTAAAGAGAGGCATTTGAGAAAGTTGTGAAAGGGGGCAACAAATGTCTAATTTAAATATGACATTCCAAGTAAGATTTAATAATGGCTGTACAATTTTTCTCAAGTAAAATTATTTATTTGATCTATATAATTTATCTCCCACACATAAAAATCCTCCCTGTGTGAAAAATTCCTAAATGATTCATTAAAGGGATAGTTAAAAATTAAAAATCTTTAAATCTTCAAATCAAAATCATTTACTCACCCTCATGTTGTTCCAAACCATTTAAACCTGTATGTAAAACCTGTATTTAAACCAGTATGTAAACTTTCTTTCTTCTGCTATACACAAAACATGATATTTTAAAGAATGTTGGTAACCAAACAGTCCCTGAAAAAATACTATGGAAGTCAATGAGGCCCATCAACAAAACATTTTTCTGTTTTTATGTTCAGCAGAAGAAAGAAATTCATACAAGTTTGGAACAACTTGAGGGTGGGTGTGAATGATGACGTTTTTCATTTTTGGGGGAACTAACCCTTTGAGATAAAGCATGTGGAGTTATTTATGTTCTTGTATGAAGCTATGACCGAGTATCAACTACAGCCATATGAAAAAAATGAAAGGAGAGCATTTGGATATTTATTGTTGCCCAGCATGCTTATGGCTTCCTGCAGACCCCTGCCTGAGCCTCACCTGAGGGAGAGAGGAACGGGGGTCATGACTTTGGTCTGCTGGCCAGCCGTGGCCCACGCTGATATAGAGACACTACGCCAAAGCCATATTTACATCAACTACAGTAATATTATCAATAAAAGCAGAAAGAAAGGCACCTTGCAGTAACTCAATTCAGACAAGTGTCTAAGCAGCTGTTCAGAGGCTTCCTGGCATCCTGTGAAGAATGGGGGAAGGTTTGGTCTGCACTGGCGGAGATGTACAGTTACAGCACAGAGTTCAAGAAGCCTAGGCTAAAGGGATAGTTCACCCAAAAATGTAAATTCGGTCATCCTTTACTCATTCTCATGTCATTCCAAAACTGTACTTCAGTGACTTTCTTGTTCCCTTTCAAGGCTACGGAACTTCGACATTACGGATGTCGTATATGGGAACTCTCTCTCATCCTTCACTTCCGCTGAAATCTTATTGGCTAACGCCAGCAACGCTGGCCAATTGACGCAAATATGCAAATACTGAAACCCCGTTGCAGTATAATGCAAGTGCAGCGTCAATTCCTCCTCAGAATCTCTCTTTTCACGCTCAAATCGTGTGCTAGAAAGCTGATACTACCCTACTTTGGATACTGCTATCGTTGAAGGTGCACCGGAGATACCTGAACTGTCTCCAGCATCCGATGGCGACCGTCTGTAATTGATGCTCGGGCCCCATAGTGCCCCCCGACTTGCACCTGTTACTGCATCGCGTGCATGGGGCTGGCCCACGTCAAAGAGCAAGTTGGACGCGTGGTTCCTCCAATCGAGCCGCCGTCAGGTCGCTTCGAAAGGGGAACCCCGTTCTTTCCTGATGTGCACGAGCACGTGGTGAAGTCGTGGGTGGCCCCGCAATCGGCGCGCACCCTCACTTCGACCCAGGCCATGTTCCCCCCCCGTGGACGAGGCGGGGGACCACGGCTACCTCCGCATCCCCCCTGTCGAGGAGACCGTCGCTTCACATCTTTGCCCGTCAGCTCCCGCCCTGGGCTCGGACCGCAGCCTGCCGTCTCGAGCTTGCAGGTTTACGGCTCACCAGGCTAACAAGGCCTACGGCGCCGCGGGGGAGGCGGTCTCTGCACTACACGCTATGGCCGTTCTTCAAGTGCTGTAGGCCAAGCAGTTGAAATCTCTGGATGGCGCCGCCTCTGTCGACGCTGACGCCATCCGAGACCTCCGTTCGGCCACGGACCTCGCGCTCCTGGCCACGGACCTCGCGCTCCTGGCCACGAAGCGCTCGGCCCAGGCGATTGGCCGTTCGATGGGGTATTTGGTGGTCATCCACAGACACCTGCGGCTCACCCTGTCGAACGTGCAGGAGGCGGACAGGAAGACGCTGCTAAACGCACCGATCTCCCCTGATGGCCTGTTCGGAGATGCCGTAGAAAAGGTGACCGAGCGGTACTCCGAGACTCAGAAGAAGGCGAAGGGCCACGTGATCCCTCGGCGAGCGCCGCCGCCGCCCCCGCCACAGCGCCCTCGCTCTCACTCGTCTTCCGCCTCGGGGCGCCAGTCCCAGGTTGCAGCCAGACATCAGCCAGCCTCCCGCCCGGGACCGGATGCCCGTAAAGGCCGACACAGGCAGTGGCAAGGGGTGGGAAGCAAGAGGCCGGCTCAGAGGAGCCCGCGCAGAAAACCCGCCGCGTCCCCAGCGAGGCCCAAGCAGTCGTCCTGACCGCTCGGGCAAGAGGAGAGGAGAGCGCCCGGATGGCCCCGCTTCCAAGCGGCGCGCTCTAGAGCACGGTCCCTCTGCGTTCGGCGAGCGACGCGTGCGGTCGTGTTGTGAATGTTGTGTGTTGTTCAATAAAGCAAATTACTTCTTCACAAACAGAGTTTTTTTCTCTCTTGCACTTCACACTGTGTTACCCGCCCTGTCTTCGAGCAGCGCAGAGTCACGGTCATTAACTATAAAGGCACCTCGCGGGAAGCGCGAGGTGTCTATCCCCAGCCCTCACATAGCGGCGATGACCGCAGGTCTAGACCGGCCCACACTCAGTCGTTTCCTGACGGCGTGGGAAGCTATTCCGGGCATCTCGCCGTGGGTGCTGAATGTAATTCGACACGGGTACACACTTCAGTTCAAACGCAGACCACCCCGCTTCCGCGCGTAATCCAGTCATTAACTTTGCCCCAAAACGCTCATGTACTGAGGCAGGAAGTGTGCAGTTTACTCGACAAAAGGGCGATAGAGCCGGTTCCCCCGAGCGAGCGAGCGGGAGAGCGGGTTCTACAGCCGCTACTTTGTAGTGCTGAAGAAGGGAGGGGGTCTCCGCCCCATACTGGACCTGAGACCCGTCAACAGAGCGCTTTCAAGCGCGCTTTCAGGATGACTACACTGAAACAGATCCTGGCGCAAATTCGCCCCGGGGATTGGTTCGCTTCAGTGGATCTAGAGGACGCTTATTTTTACGTCCAGATAGCGAAGCGCCACAGGCGATTTCTGAGGTTTGCGTTCGAGAATGCGGCGTACCAATACGGTACTCCGGTTCGGGCTAGCCCTCGCCCCCCGCACTTTCTCGAAATGTGTAGACGCGGCACTTTCACCCCTCAGGTCGAGCGGGATGCGCGTCTTGAACTACCTCGACGACTGGCTGATTCTCGCGCAGTCGAGGGAGACATTAGTCGGCCATGTGGAAGCCCTACTTCGCCACTTGGAAATGCTTGGTTTGAGGGTAAACGTCCAGAAAAGTGTGCTCACACCGAGCCGAACTACCACATTCCTGGGAGTATGCTTGGACTCAGTGAGTATGAAAGCGCGTCTCTCCCCCGAGCGAGCGGACTTCTTCGCTCGGTCTCTTCAGACCTGGCAGACTCGTCCCACTGAAAGAGTTTCAGAGGCTATTGGGACGGATGGCAGCGGCTTCGTCCGTGTGTTATTTGGGACTGCTGCATAGGAGACCACTCCAGCACTGGCTGAAAGCGCGCGTCCATCCGAGCCGCAAGCGCATTATGGTCAGCCGTGTGTGCGCCCGCGCCCTGGCCCCGTGGAAGAACCCGGATCTCTACAGTTCAGGTGTCTCTATGGGTATAGTGACGCGACGCGTGGAGGTCCTGACGGACGCTTCGTCCACCGGGTGGGGAGCGGTCTGCTTGGGCAAGCCCGCCTCCGGGCGGTGGTCAGAGAGGCAGATGGAGTGGCACATGAATCGCTTGGAACTGGAAGCGGTCTCTCTAGCCGTAAAAGTTTTCCGGTCTCGACTGGAGCAGCGGCATGTGTTGATTCGAACCGACAACACTTCTGTGGTCTCTTACATCAATCGCCAAGGCGGTTTGCATTCCAGGGACCTATTCAAGCAGGCGGAATCCCTCCTGCTGTGGGCGGATCGGTTCTTTCTCTCGGTGAGAGCGGCACACATCCGCGGTGTTCTAAATCGGGGGGCGGATATGCTCTCGAGGAACGGGATTCCTCAAGGGGAATGGAGGCTTCACCCCGGGACGGTTCAGCTGATATGGGATCGTTTCGGCAGAGCAGAGATCGACCTCTTCGCGACGAGCGAGAACGCGCATTGTCGGATGTTTTTCTCGCTGTCCCATTCCCCCCGGGAGATGGACGCCCTAACTGCGCCATGGCCGAAAGCCCGTCTCTATGCCTTTCCTCCGGTGAAAATTTTGCCCATGGTGTTGTGCAAAATCAGGGAGGAGAAGGCGGCGGTGACTCTAGTAGCCCCGTACTGGTCGAATCAGCCCTGGTTCGTGGACTTGGTGGAGTTACTAACAGGGCAACCGTGGGAAATTCCGCTCAGAAAGGACCTACTGTCTCAGGCGAGCGGATCGATTTGGCATCCCAGCCCCGGGCTGTGGAGTCTCCACGTGTGGCCGCTGCAGGGGCGCTGAGCGGGTTGGAGGTGCTTCATTCGCGGGTTCAAAATACCATCGCGGAAGCGCGAGCCCCGTCTACCAGACGCCTGTATACTCTGAAGTGTTGTCACGGCCGCCCTTTGAGCCCTTAGTGTCGATTGCAGTTAAGGAGCTTTCGATTAAAACGGCGCTGCTTCTCGCTCTCGCTTCGGCGAAGCGGGTTGGGGATTTACAGGCTTTCTCTGTCAGCGAAGATTGTATTCGCTTTGGACCCGGAAACTGTAACGTGACTCTCAGACCGAGGCCGGGTTATGTCCCTAAATCGCTCAATACCCCGTTCAGGGCGCAGATTGTTTCGTTGCCTGCCCTATCTGTTGAGCCATCGACCTCACTAGGTTCGGATGCTCAAAGTGCTATCTGCCCAGTCAGAGCGCTCCGGGAATACATCTCGCGCTTGGCTGCTTTCCGAAGCTCGGACCAGCTGTTTGTGTGCTTCGGTGGATGCAATAAGGGACGGGGAGTCTCTAAACAGAGGCTTGCTCACTGGATTGTGGACGCTATTGTTTTGGCTTATGATTGTATGGGACAGGAATGCCCCCTCAACGTTAAGACCCATTCGACCAGGGCGATCGCCTCTTCGTGGGCCTGGACTAAGGGTATGTCTATTCAGGATTTGTGTCTTGCGGCTGGCTGGTCTTCTCAGAACACGTTCGCCAGGTTTTACAAGTTGGATTCACCCTCTGTAGCGTCTCAAGTGCTTTCGGTGAGTTGAATTCATACACAGCATTTTAGAGCTCTCTGCGCTTTGCTCATGAGTTGTTCTGTGTGCTTATGTGTATTTAAAACTTTTGTCACCGCTATGCGTTGGCCTTATTTTACTGTTGTTGTTGCCCTGTTGGTCGACAGTGCAGATTTCCCCCGGTTAAACTGCTCGCGATATGCAAATTCTGGCAGTGTTTGTGAGTTTGTGATTCGTCCCTTTGGACCTATCAGAGGTTGCAGGCTAGCTATTGGCCAGTCTCGTCCTATCAGATGCTTGCATTCCGGGGAAGCGGTGTCGGGTGTTTGTATTGGGTTCTGTTATAGTGGATTGTTATGCTTCCACGGCGGGATTCTATACAGTTCCCATATACGACATCCGTAATGTCGAAGTTCCGTAGCCTTGAAAGGGAACGTCTCCGGTTACTTTCGTAACCTCGGTTCCCTGAAAGGCAAGGAACGAGACATTACGCTCGCCGCCGTGTTCGCTATTGATTTGGCGTTCTGTTCGATTCTGAGGAGGAATTGACGCTGCACTTGCATTATACTGCAACGGGGTTTCAGTATTTGCATATTTGCGTCAATTGGCCAGCGTTGCTGGCGTTAGCCAATAAGATTTCAGCGGAAGTGAAGGATGAGAAGAGTTCCCATATACGACATCCGTAATGTCTCGTTCCTTGCCTTTCAGGGAACCGAGGTTACGAAAGTAACCGGAGACGTTTCTGTAGAACATAAAAGTGGTCCATGCAATGAAACTCAGTGGGGTCCAGTGTTGTTTTAAACCCCATTGACTTTTATTGTATGGACAAAAACAGTTAAAATGTAAAAAAAAATAGATGCATTGAACACCACGAGGGTGAGTAAATGATGAACAAATTTTCATTTTGGGTGATCTATCCCTTTAATGGTATATGGCTTTCACACTGGATACTATATACAAAACATCAATATTGTCCTCTAGAGACACTATGGCTTTGATTGCAGTGCCTGTAGTAAGTTACACCTCACAGAACTGTTGAGTCGGCAGATTACAAGCTATAACCAATACTGGTATCGACATGTCTGTATTTGTTGCGATAACCTCACAGTCACGATGAAGTTGACCTCTAATGTGATACGTATATATGAAATGGATGCCCAATGCTTCCTGATTAGGTTCTGAGAGGAACTTTAATATTCAAAGAGGGAAGTGACTGGTACTGGGTAAATTTTAGGGCCTCTAATGGCCAATAAAGCTGGATGTTCCTCTCCCACCACTGCAGTAAAACACAAAGGTGAAATTATTGAGAGTTAGTACATTCTTGCGTCTTTTAGAGGGTCAAAGGGGTTCAGAGTCAACATGCCTATAGAACACGTCTTCATCTTAACCCTTGACAAAAATCACTTTTCGGGAAAATAAAAAAAGTATGCAGACAGAGTGCAGGCCTGCACATTAAAGCAATATGTATATACACCCGTGTATGTGGGACTGTGGCTTTCCCAGCTGACCTCTCGGTTACAGGCCAGATGCTTTCTGCGTTCGTCCTGTTCTCCAGTTCCATCCTGATATTTCCTCTCCCCGTGTTTGAATAATAATCCTTAAGCAACCAGAAAATTAGCATTCACTTTCCATCAAATGACTTCCACAGTTCCCTTTATGCACAGTCTAACTTTAGCAACACTTCAACAGTATGAGAGTGGGAGGGGGGCGTTGGGTTCATTAACGTTCCTCTGAGCGAGAGGCGTACTGTCCTTCTAATGGTTTCTTTGGATGCCATATGTCCTTCACGTCAGCTTAGATTCTACAGTTACAGTTCAGGTTAGTGTGAAAGACAGACAAGTTGTATAATAAGAGGCCTTGGGGCTTTTTAAGCAGATCTCACCAGCTTGCATTACCATCAATAAATTCAACCCTGCAATAGTGCTGACATAAATTAGGGGCCTTGTTCTCCTGTAACTGTACTTCCAAAGGTGTCATTGTTCAGGGGCGCATTAGCAACCTTCTGCACAGCCTTGCAGTTCCGCAATTAAACAGCCACTTCTTCAACAAATGCCTCCTCTTCTTGGGTCACTGATAGCGAAAGGCCCTTAAACTTTATATTCCCTGATGGAGCGGAAAAGCAAACACAACATTGGAGTTTGACGCTTTGGCAAACTCATTAATGCTCGGTTTCTTTTCAAGGGGCGTAAGTGTGTTTATTGGAGTCGTGGGCATTTGTAGCATCAAGGGTGTTATTTGCGTGGCCTGGTGCTGTTTTCGTGAACTTGTAAATGCCTATAGATACAAGGGTACTTTTTTTGCTTTATTTAAAACAACATTAATATGCCTTATAATTATTTTCCTTGAGATTACATCTTGAAAATACCAATTTGATTGCAGCAAGATAGGACTATTAATTATGTAAATATGTAAACAAAAAAAAAACAAAATCCTGAACCGCTTACAGTGTCAGTACCATCAATTAAACAATAGATTTTTGGACTCGAGAACTAAGCCATTGTTAAATTACAGCCAAAGAGTCAAAAGGCAAACAACCAAATAGCAGTTTTTATTTAAACAACAATAATGCACATTTATTATTATTGTTGTTGTTTTTAAATAAAGACTTGAGCAGTAAATAGTGGTTTCTTTGAAGTGTCCTTTCTGGAAATAAGCACTTAAAGTGCTTTTGGATCAGCAGATTTGTAGTTTTTGTCCGGTCTAATCTAGTCACTAATTCAATCATTCAGGACTGCTTGGAAAAGGAAAGGAAGACATTGACTTAGTTGAGAAAAGCGTAAATGGAGGGTTATGTATGTCAATACTAATTTAATGAAGACAGGCCTTCACCTGTTTTTCACCTTTTAAATTTGCCACAGCTTTCAATGCTGCATTTATTAAAGACAGGATCTATTTTGTTTCCTTGATTTGCACGTTTTAAAAAGACAACATTTTGCAAGACTTTCTGCATACAGAAGGGCTTGTTCTGTCAGGGCTTGTTCTGTGATTTGGGAAAGGCCTCGGTGCAGGTTAGACAGAGTGAGAACCGGCCTTTGAGTGAGGCCTCCAAGAGAAATAAAAAAAAAACACCCACTCCTCATGCTTTCGGTAGGTTCAGTGGAGAGGAGGCTGGCACCTTGCCCAGCAAAAAGCTCAAGCGACTCACTCCGTCAGGTTATCACAGGCGACCGCCACACTAAACAAGCCAGCGCCGGGCACAGGAAGTACCAGATGGTGGAAGGTGGGAAGGCGTGTAACAGAGCCGATCACAGAAAAGGTCAGGAAGTGAAAGAAGGAACAGGAAATGACACAGGATCTTCTTTTCGAGCATCTGTATTTTTTTTCAGTGGCTGCAACCGAAGCTTTGCTGCCTTTTCCATTGAGTGACAGGCAAGCGGAAGAAAGCTGACATTGTTGAAGTATGAATTTCACCGTTTGTGTTTTTTGCAAAACACTAAGTCAGATCAGTCTCTCCTGATTGGCAAGAGGGGCTTGTCCTGCAGTCGACCTGACGGCAGAATAGGGGGGTTTTATTGGCGAGTCAAGTTCAATTTATGAAAGCTGTTCAACTTAATTCATAGGATCTCATTCCAAAAACATGTATTGGGATGAAGTTATACACTTTATGACACATAATACTCACTATTGCAACTTACAACTTTCACACGTAAAAGACCTGAATGATGCAAATTCATAACAAAGCGATTCTTTTACTTAGTAAGCATCTAAGATAGGAACAGACAAGCAGTACGAATGCCATTGCAATGTACATTTCACATGAACTGAGAGCAGAGGGGAAAGTGAGAGAGAGCTAAAGCGATGTTCTGTGTCTGGTCTTGATCCTGGCCTAAAGGAGTTCCTCCTCCTGCCCTCTCTCTGAGAAGGCTAAAGAGCTCAGAGCTGTTGTGACATCTCAGTGATTGATAGGTAAAATGAGACCCATCCCGTAATAAAAGCAAAGTCCATGCAACAAAAGGCAGGATTTTAAAATCCTAAGTCAATACAGAACATTGATCCCACTAGAGGGACAGCAAAGGAAAAAGAGGATAAACCCTGGAAAAGAAAAAAAACTGTCATGAAAGAAACAATGAAGTATTACGTGAAAAGTCGGTTTATGGGAGTTGGTCATCTGGATAATAGACGGGGCACGCTGACCAGATATTCTATAACCATTGGACTATAAAATCCAGGTCTGGAATCAATCTGCGATTTATAGCCACCCTGTTTCTGCTCTCTTTTGTTTTATCAGTGAAAGGATGATACATTTTTTAGCTCTACCTGCTCACATTCACTTTACCAGAGTGCTGAAATGCTACAGCGGTAATAAATAGCAGTCGTAGCTTTGGGGCCTGTCATCAGCGTTCAGTCTGGTCTCTAGGAGTTCACTGGATCATATCCACTCAACAGACTTCACATGCACAGGAACCGCTGGCCATTATCGTCACATTCTTTCTCTGACTGTCTAGGCCTGTGAATTGTGAATTACGTCTCGACGACTCAGTTAAACAAGTATGGCAACACCTACATGGCTGTAGGATCTATGTAACAGCAACCCGCGATCACTGAAGCAGACCTGCTCCTGGTTGTGGTTTTTAACCACAGAATCACAAAAGTACACACAAGCACACACACACAGATGTCTCATTGTTCCTTAGTCGCTCGTGCGGTTTGCTTAATTAAAGCTGAACTGCGGGAATGTCCCCACAATGCTGAGAAAAAGCACTCTTCTCCCTTCTGCTCGGCTGGTCTCTGTCTTTTATCAACCTGTTCAGAAAATCAAGCCTCTCCCCTCTCTACTTAGTCTTTAATAGCACTTAACAAATAAATTGGAGATGAAGACCAGAACATCACGTTTTCAAAAACACAGCCTGATGTCCTCACGACTTTTTACAATAAAAACTAAGTTACAGTAGCACTTTCATTCATTCTACTAACTATAAGTAATTTTGCAACTACATGCCCATTGGCAGTCATTAGAGTATTAGTAGACTGTGCTTAATATCTCCTAACACTATTTTTGAAGCTCCTCAACAAACTTTCTACTGACAATAAGTAATTTTATAAGTAGCCTACATGTCAACTTATTCTACTAACCCTAACTGTAACCTAACAGTCTACTAATTCTCTAATGAGAGTTAGTTGACATGTAGGTGCAAATTAATGAGTTAGTTGACATAGTTGCAAAGTTACTTACTGTATATTTAGTAGAATGTCTAAAGAGGACTATTAAAAATAAACCGTAACCAATACTACTCAACAAAAGTAAAGGACAAAAGTAAAATAGAATATGAATTATGGCTTATTCAGCTCATCTCGATGTTCGAATGATAAAAACATTTTTCCACTGCAGCTACACTCGCAATCTCTTTTTGGTTCCCCTCTATCTCTTTTTACCATTGCTGCTCTAGTTCATTCAACACAAGGGTCAACCTACAGCTTGTCTGGCGGTAAATGTTATCTTATCAGCTCATGTTCAGTTTGAGTGACCAACTCAGTGGGTGGACTGAAGTATTTGTAAAGTGATCAGAGCAACAGAGTTCTAGTTCACAGAGATAACAGCCATCTGCTGCTCATCCAATGTCAGCTAACACTTTGACACTACCTGTCTCATCCACAACAAAGAACAGCTTAACAAGGTATCAAACATGCCTGGCTCAGACAGGTGTGATGACTCCACGTGTAGCACGCATCAGTAAATATTAGTTAGTTTTTCTAACTGATAGGGACATTTCTCAAAAATATAACCAAAAAAACAAAAATGCAAATGCAAAACTTATTACCAACAGGCAACTTGATTGAAACAAAAAGAGAGTTTTAGTGTATGATGAAGTCGGCATGAAATGAAAATTAGCCATATTTATTTTCTAATTGCATGCAATTGATAACATTCTGAACAATTCATTCATGCTTTCAGACTTCTCTGTGGTGATGTGTGCCAAACGTTTTATCAATCATTTAGGACTCTCAAACACATGGACTGCAAGCTCACATTCAGATCAGCCTTCAACCAATCAACAACAAATGGATTAAACCAAGTCTCCTCCCTTCATTTTTTCTTTTTCGATAATCTGTTTCACTCTGATATGTCACAATAGGGAAGAAAAATATATGTCGCTTCTTCTGTTACATCGCATTTGCAATCTTACTAATGTTCACTTGAAGGGGTCATATAATGCCATTTTTGTACAAGTTAATATGAATCTTTAGGGTCTAAATAAAAACTTTGTAATATACTTTTATTAAAAATTCTTATTCGTATTTTAAGAAAACACTAATTTTACCTGCTTAAAAACAGCTGTTTTCAGCACATTGTTTCAGTGCATATGCCTTTAAATGATAATGAGCTTTGCTTACTCCGCCCCTCTGTTCTGTGCGTACAGTTTTTAATAACACAATAACAATAACGCGTTGTTCATTATAAACGTGGGATTATTAATTATATTGAGAACGTCGTAACTGTCACGGGTGTGGTGCTGGCAGAAGAAGGCAGGCAGAGTCAGAAAGTTCCAATTCCAAAATTTACTCAATATATTCCAAAATCCAACGGGTACAGGCAAGCAGAAGACACCAAAACATCCGGTAACACATACAACGACCGACAAAGACAGACTGAGCAGAAGCAAACTAAATACAGGCATGAATCAAACATAACACGGTGAAAACAGGTGACACAGATGATGATAATGAGGGAGTGAGTTCAGGTGAGGAGACAAGAGGATCCTGGGAAGTGTAGTGAAGAGACGGAGACTTGACAGACTGTGACATTACACCCCCCCTCCGGAAAGCGCGACCTCGCGCTGCAGAGGAATCAAGGCGGAGCAGATGGAGGGAGGAGCCAAGGCGGAGCAGATGGAGGGAGGAGCCAAGGTGGAGCAGATGGAGGAAGGAGCCAAGGCGGAGGCGGGGCTGACGACACCAGGGGGCCGACTGACAGGGGCGGAGCAGGTGAGGGAGGAGACCAGGGTGAAGCCGTAGAGCTGACGAGACAGGGTGATGCTGAGGGACTGGAGGAACATGGTGAGACCGCAGGCTCCGGCGACAGAAGGGTAGACAGGGACACAGAAGGACACAGTGGAGACAGAGGGAGTGAGGACCAAAGGGAAACTGAGGGGAGTGAGGAGTCCAACAGAACCGGGGGGACGAAGGGACGAGGTGTAGCCAGAGGAGAGAAGTCCAAAGGTGAGGGAAGGCCGACAAGGGACCAAAGTGGATCCGGGGGGACGAGGGAGCCTGGCGGAACTGGGGGACTGAGGGGCCATGGTGGAGCTGAGGGAGGTAAGAGCCAAGGGGGAGCAGATGGGACGAAGGGCCGAGGTAGAGTCCTGGTTGAGGAGGTTGGAGGCGGAGGCCAGGGATCCACCGACCAGGCTGGATCAGCAGGGCTGGTAGTCAGGGGTGGACGGGCTGAAAGGTGGCAGATGAGAGGAGGTGGGAGAGGGAGGCTGGGTGGGAATACCGTCTCTGGCTGGGCGTGTCTGACGTGAGTCTCTGGCTGGACGGTCTCTGGCTGGACGGTCTCTGGCTGGACGGTCTCTGGCTGGACGGTCTCTGGCTGGACGGTCTCTGGCTGGACGGGCTCTGGCTCTGGGTCAACGGGCTCTGGCTCTGGGTCAACGGGCTCTGGCTCTGGGTCAACGGGCTCTGGCTCTGGGTCAACGGGCTCTGGCTCTGGGTCAACGGGCTCTGGCTCTGGGTCAACGGGCTCTGGGTCAACGGGCTCTGGCTCTGGGTCAACGGGCTCTGGCTCTGGGTCAACGGGCTCTGGCTCTGGGTCAACGGGCTCTGGCTCTGGGTCAACGGGCTCTGGGCTGGACGGGACCAGCGGTGAAGGCTTGACGTGGCTGGACGGGACCAGCGGTGAAGGCTTGACTGGGCTGGACGGGACCAGCGGTGAAGGCTTGACTGGGCTGGACGGGACCAGCGGTGAAGGCTCTGCGTTTGGAGTGGTGGAGATGGCTGGAGATTGTGGTTGAGTGGCAATGTCATCAACCTCACCTACGGTGAAGGTTGAGCCACTCAACCACAGCACATGGTCCAGGTACTGGGCAAACGAGCCTGGGATAGCCGCCGCTGGAGCCTGTTGGTATAAAGATTCATCCAGTCCACACCAGAATACGGTTTTTAAAACACCATCAGCCCAGTCCACGAGGTGAGAAATTTCGAGGAATTTAGCCACATATTCCTCAATCTGGCAGCCATCCTGGAAACAATGGACCAGACGATCGGCTGGGGGGAATGGAGAGTGAGCTGGGTCAACCGGGGTGAGGAAAATTCCCATGCTGACTCTTTACTTGGTCGGTCGTTCTGTCACGGGTGTGGTGCTGGCAGAAGAAGGCAGGCAGAGTCAGAAAGTTCCAATTCCAAAATTTACTCAATATATTCCAAAATCCAACGGGTACAGGCAAGCAGAAGACACCAAAACATCCGGTAACACATACAACGACCGACAAAGACAGACTGAGCAGAAGCAAACTAAATACAGGCATGAATCAAACATAACACGGTGAAAACAGGTGACACAGATGATGATAATGAGGGAGTGAGTTCAGGTGAGGAGACAAGAGGATCCTGGGAAGTGTAGTGAAGAGACGGAGACTAGACAGACTGTGACAGTAACGTTACATAGAATACATGCCGTAATGCACCCTGAGTGTAAACATTAGCCACATTCATCGTGAAGCGTGCAAGCGATTTGCAAAGATTAATATTTAAAGGTTTATAAAACGTTACACTCACTTCTTCTGGAGGTGCAGCAGGAACACGAATAGTTGGTCTTGGTACCGATTCCTTTTTCAGGAGCAGCTTCTTAGCAAAACCATACTGAGCCTCCTCATTTATAAAGCAGTCTGATGTGAAATGATTCGCGCAAACATGAACGCATTGACGTTGATCGTGGGGAATATTCCCATCGTAAACAAAACTCAGCCACTGCGTCTTCAGTGGTTCGGATTTTTTTTTTTTTTTTTCAGCGGTTCAGATTTAGGAACATCAAAATGACTGTTATGTTCATTATTACATCCAAGAACAGAACACCACAATCGCAAAACGCCATTCTGTTCCAGTGTAAACAATGACGGACTATGAGGACAGCGCGCTCAAGACGGGGCTGTGTTGAAACACTGCTGTCAATCAACAATCGTAGGAGGGGCGTCCGTTTTATCTACGTCACAAAAACGAAACGCTCAATTTGAGGCAGGGGAAAACATATAAGGAGATTAAAACAAAAACACTGGATGGATTTTTATCATTATATGATGGTTGTGTACAGGCACTGTCAACACATTTCAGTACAATCAACTTGTAAAAGTGCATGTACCATTATATGACCCCTTTAAATAAATGCATAAATCTGAAAATTTTAAAATTCTCACACAGGTCTTAAAGGTCACCTATTATGGAATTTTGAAAATTACCTTTCATGTAGTGTTTAACATAGCTCTAAGTGAACAAAAACATCCTGCAAAGTTTTATGTATGAAAGTTTACCGTAAAAAAGTTATTGTCTCTCAAAAGTATGAGTCGACTCGGAGTCAATTTAATGAATCTTTTTTTCAATGAGTCATTTTCCTTTTCGTTGTGACGTCAAGACGAAAAATTATCAATTTGGCCGCGCCCACTCATTGCGCGTGCAGACACCAGGGAAAACCTGTCTATGGGGAAAACTTGAAAACGTAATGTCGACATTGTGTTGAATGTGTGTGCGAATCAAAAGCTACCTTTTTTTTCACTGCCCAGGGATGAGCATGTGAAGAATCAGTGGCTCGAGTTTATATTTACAACTATACACAAGTATAGCCGAAGTTGAACCTTGTGCTGTGTTCGCGTCATTTTAATGACGATTGCTTTACAAATATAAATGCTTTCAAGTGTGGATTCGCGAGCCGGCTGATACTGAAGGAAGGTTCAGTACCAAGTTTATTTAGATCAGCTTCCTCCTCCGAATCACAACCTGTAAGTATTATTAATAATTGTTGCTTTTATGTGTTTTGTAGCAGCATGCTCAGTAAGTATGTGTGAGTAAGTTACGCTCAATGCAGCTTCTAGGTCTCCAATGTCCATTTTTTTTTAAATATGTGAAATGTTTGTAGTTGTTATTGGAGTTGTCATAAAGAATAGAGGAATACCTTGTAGTACTGCAGATTTTTATCAATATGTTTATGCGTTGGGCTAATGCAAACAATAACTGATTGGGTCATCTGACCAATCACCGCAGATTAGAGTCACGTAAAGGAGGGGTTTGGAAAAAAGAGTCGGTGAGCAAATCAGGTAAATGCATATTAAAAGACAACAAAAGTGTTTTTTTGTCATTGCATGCATGAAAAAAACTGTTGTTGTGGACTCCCAAAACAATATTAGGAACATTTTAAATGCCATAATAGGTGCCCTTTAAGTCACAGACATATTTCACATTGCCTGTCTGATTTCTGTCTCTTCATAGCAGCTTGACCTGCTGGCCAGCATCTGTTCAAGCCCTATGAGGCTGGTGCTTCCGAAACACTTATTAAAGTGGACATTAACAAGGGGGTGTACCAGCCAAACTCCTTGTAACTTGGACGAGCAAGGTGTCGAGATCATTAATTTTAACAAGAAGAGCCGATAATAATCTCATTGGAGGTCTTATTTTACTGACATCGCTCTCCTGGGCTAACCCATATGACTGGGATACAAGGATAAATCCCTCAGCTTATCAAGGCAACACAGCTTGTACTCATTACGTACGAGTATTAGTTTAAGCTCAATTACAGAATGCAGAATCCCAAACTCCTGAAAGTGGCTGTCATTGGAATTTTAATTGACTAACATGAAGGAGGTTGTAATTTTTCCCCAACCCATCTATCTTCCCCCTCACCTCCCTCGTATCTCTCTTTCTGCTTCTATGGAACGATAAAATCGTCTGGATTTAAGTTATGGTAAGTTTTTGAAGTGCTACAGGCGCCTGTAAATTTGGCGGGCACCTTTGGGAGCCACTGCAGCAGAGCTGGCTGTGCCACTATTTCATAGCCTGGATGATTCATGGCTCTCCGTGTCGTTCCCACAGAGGCCCTGTAAATCTAAACTCATGCTGCCGTCATTGGGGAACAGGGGGCTGGCGAGGCGAGGCCCAAGGGCCACTTCACATGGACTAACGCTTTCGGTCATTTCACTGCTCTTTACATTTCATCAAGGTGATCCAACGCCAACCAAACAGGCTTCAGGTTTTGGTGGACTGTGACCCTAGAGCTGTCACACCGACTTCGCCTACGCACACGTCTGGCCTCGGTTCTCCCTGGCCTTCGGCAGCTGTCCTACACGCTCGTAAAAATCATATTCCTATTAAGTTATAAAAAGGTTTTGCAACAAATGCACCATTTCATAGGCTTGAAAGAGAGGGAAATGTCAGTGGGAGAGTAAAACTGAATTATTGCTTCCAGTTTCCAACAAGTAACTGATAGAATATAAGAAAAGAAGGATAAGAAGAAAGACAATATAGGAGGATAAGACGAGAAAGCCCAGGAGGGGTGCGCGGAGTCTTTGTCCGTTTCTTACACAAGCTCCTGGACTCCTTGTTGCAGACACCTGTGCGTGTCTAATGTTTCAGCGAGTCTCTGAAAAACAAACGCACAGCTCCGATCTCTTAATCCGCGTGGCTTCGTGGAGCATGGTCACATGATACGGCTGGGCCGATGATGATGGTGGGCCACGGTGGTAGGGGTGCATGGGGGGGCGAGCTTAATCTTTTTTAATTCAAATCAAGGAGGTCCCTGGTGGGACACAGGGATGATACCCTATCCGCTGCAATCAGGCTGACCTCCACTTCGAGCGCGCTCTAAATGATTAATGGAGCTGCCTTCCCACTGGTTTCCACGGCAACCGGTAACCGGATAGCCCACAGGAATTCGCTGCCCGCCCAAGTGAGCGCCAAGGGAGGACGCAGAGAGGGAGAGTGAGAGAGAGAAAGAGCTAGGGGAAAAAGAGAAATTAAGCACTGGTACAGTTTGTATAAGGAAAATGGATGGGGGTCGAGAAGGATAGTCCCAGTTCCAGAAGAGAGAGAAAACGGAGACTTCCGTAAAGATGTGGGGTGAAAGCATAACTTGTGAGAGAGAATGATGAATTAGGCGGTAATGCTAGTTGTTCACTATTCTAATGATCAGGCAATTGATTTAAAAGATCGCCGTTCAAAGCGCCAACAACATCTGTCATCCACCATTGTAATAAATACATTAATATGCACAGATATATTCAAGCTACAGTGGGTTTTTGCATTGTCAAGCTACTACCTGTCTGTCCAAGTGTACATGACATAAATGTATAAACATATATTGAAAGGATTATCTTTCGGACAGTCGCAAGACCTCTGTCTTTAAGAGAAAGCAAACACAACACTGAGGCCTGAGGTATGTACGTACAACGGTACAGCAGGTACAACAGGAAAAAGCAACAAATCCCCAATGCTAGTAGTTATTTTGAACAGACAGTCAGTAGTGTAAATTACAGTTTTTTACACCTAGCAGAAACACCTGAGGTAGTTGATACAGTACAGTAACTTGTGTAAGGATTAGCTTTGTGAGAGTTCATTAACCTGTGGTGACAATGGTAGATACACAAAGTTCAATATTATACTTTTTCAAGAAATAACAGAAAGATGAGTGAGGAGAAGAAAAAGTGCCATCTACATCTGAGTCTGCTTCACCTTTCCATGAGGAGACAGCGAATGAAGCGGCACCTGAAGCTTCCCATTTCCAGGACAAGCATATTTCATCAATGGACAGTAGTAATTCGGCACAATGCCAAATGATTTTGTCTCATTATCAAAACAACTTAAAATACTCTGTCATTTATGGTCATACAGATAAACATCATTCAAAACTGTGAAGGGTCTATTTTTATTTGTGTATACTCACAATAAAAACTAAACATTGTGCAACAGAATGCCACTTTCTGACGTCCTGGTTTACTTTCTGTGAAGTTTGTGGAGCGTGTCACAAAAATGAATCATAACTCAAGTCTATAGGCTACTAGCAAGCTTTTGCTTGCCATCTGAACGCTAGTTTTGGGTTGGTACGCAGATCGTCTCTTTTTCTTCTGCTCTTTTTTCCGGTTGTGGTGGTTAGAAAACAGTGTTGCATTACTGACAAATCCTTCTGGATTGGAGTGTGGATCGCCTGTGACTGACTGTACTCGTCGTCTGACTGTATGCACCGAACCATGACGGTTCAGGACGAATACATGTACTCTTACACCCCTAATATCTGTAATATATACTGTACTTAAGTGCTTTTTAAATTACACAAATTTTGATCGCTTTAGTCTGACAGAAATCGTTTAAAGTGCATGTACACGTACGTAGCATGTAGCTAACATTACAACTATTGACACAGCACCATGCATAAAATACTGCCACTGTTACCTCAATGTCTGGCCATCCAACATTACACATGGGCTTTGCAACTTTTAAAATAGCCCATTGTCCGTCCATCCAGGAGTGGATTGATGAGGGAATCAATGTTAACTTGATGGGACCTCTAGTGCTTAAGTGGCCTTTACTGGGTAAGAGGCTACATGGGGATTGGTATCGATAGAATCTCAAGGTCTAAATTGATCTGTCCATCAGGTTCACAGCCAGATAGTGTCCCTGAGTAGAAAGAAGACAACAATGATGGAACTTTACAAATCATGATATTAAATATGGTGGCAGAGGGCAGATTATCAGACAATTATGAACTATTTAACTAAATGCCTTAATAGGTAATAAGCAATTTAATGTCTGAAAGAAGGGTCGGCTACACATCAAGATAAACATTCCGATCTTATTGACCTTGTAACACAACACACATCCACTGAGCTCTTTCGGTCTCATCTTTTCTGCATGTGTGTGTTTGTGTGTGTATGTTTAGGAGTATTTGGTGTCAGGCCTATTGTTGTGGTCGATGGTAAAATCAGCTGCTAAGCTTTCACAGGAAACCACACAGACAGAAAGCGCTCCATACTGCCCAGTCTGTGTATTGAAATACCATCTCTGAGAGTGTGTTGTGGGGGTGTGTGTATGAGTGTGTATATTGGAAGACATTCACAGTATCACGAAAGGTATCTGTGTACATGGTGTTGCTTCTCCCGCAACATCCTGTCACTCATCGATACGGCCACAGTTTTGGATTGAATTTCTCCAAAGTTTTTGCCACTGATGATGACACGCACAGCTTTACATATTTAAAATCTACAATATTTGCATCTACTCAGAACGGGTGTTAATCAGCAAGCTCCGTTTTATATTTTATTATATCTCATTTAGGCTAGCTGGAAAATGTAATTTTGCAGCACTCCGCAAATTTGTAATGATAAGAGTATTTTTTTAAGTTTTGCGCACGTGTCCCGTGTCTCTCTCTCTCTCTGTGTGTGTGTGTGTGTGTGTGTGTGTAGTGCTGACAGACTGATGCAGTGGGGGTATCACTGACAGACTGACAGGCCAGTAAACCCAATCTGACCTGTTCCTCCTTGCTCTGCTGAGGCCTCCGTCTCCCAGTCTCCCTCAGACTCCAGTTTCCTCTATTTCCTGCACAATCTCACAAGCCTTTATAGAGCTGCCGCTAGTCACTCACACAGGCAGCTTTAACCCATAGAGAGTATGGCAGTTTTGACCTCACCCAGGTTCAGCTCTGTAGTCTTTGAGAACACAAGATGAATGTACTGGTCATAGTCTCTCATCAGTCTATACTGTGGGAATAATGACAGCTCATTAGACTGATGTGTTTACATGTCTTTTTCAACAGCACACTACAAATAGGTATTACTGAAAAATGTATAACAAATTATGAATATTTGTAAATATATATTTTTTTAATATATTTAAATATTAATATATATAATTTAAATATAAAAAATAAGTATATTACAAATGCAAGTGCAATATATAAAAACATACCCAAAAGTTGATTAGATACCAAACAAAAGTTAGATAAAAAAATTTTAGACTTATTCTTTGCTATTACTATTATTATAAAATGCTATTACTATTATTTAAAAAATTACTATTAATAAATCATCAAGCTATGAAACTACACATATGGAAGTATAGGCATTACGCAATGACCAAAACATTTTAACTCTGCAAAGAAGCCAACCTTTGCCTTGAAATTGCACACTCAATTTATGAGGTGTAACCTGATATACTTAAAAAAAAACATTTATATAAATTATTAATAATTGCTAATAATATTAGTATAATAAAAGTATTTTATATATATATATAGTGTTCTTTTGTTCAAATATATACAAATTAACAACAACAGACTTTTGTCATTGGCAACATGGGGATTTACCTCCAACTCGACACATGCTAGAAAATAACTGTATTTTTCTTTATGAAATAGCAGAATTCATTTCACTCTCTGTTCTGAAGTCCTGCCTGCACCATTTTGTTGAAATTATGTATAATGATCATGACCTGTGTCCGTAAGGCACAGTGTTTACTTTCATAAACAAGTTTATAGGATGAATTGAGGAATTCAAACAGTGTACACCAATGGGAACAGAAATGTTTAGTCACAGTGGAACATCTGACACATGTGATGTGACTGTACCGAATGACTGAGGGCTGCTGGGTAAGAGACCGGACAAGCTTGTGTGGGTGGCTGCTGGAAATACACCAAATGGCAAAGAGCAAACAACTAGAATCCATGAGCTGATGACAAAGTCTGACCTGAAATCCTCGCTCACTTGTGTCTTATAGCTATGTGCATGTGTCTGTACTCTGTAGACAAAACTTCATGAAACTTTTACAAACCACAGAAATTTGTGTATGAGGCAGATGTATTGTGAGACTTTTTCTGCACCTTAACAGATGCTATAGCCAGTTGCTCCGGAAATCGTGTATTATCCCTTCATGGATGTCCAGGTTTGGGCTTAACAGGAAATATATATAAACAAATATGAAAAGTTGTATATTGAGGTCACAAATCAGCACATAAATGACTGCATAGTTTAAAGGGTACCTATCATGGAATTTTGAAAATTACCTTTCATGTAGTGTGTAACATAGATCTAAGTGAACGAAAACATCCTGCAAAGTTTTAAATATGAAAGTTCACCGTATACAAAGTTATTATCTCTCAAAAGTAAGAGTCGACTCTGAGTCGTTGATATGAATCGATAGACGAACGATGCATTTTCTCTAACTTTCGTACGTCACTTGTACAAGTTATTTGAATAAGATACGCCCACTCATTGCATTAGGAGACACCAGGGAAAACATCATGTCGACGAGACGCTGCTGTGTTTTGAAGTGCGACGCAAAAGCAAACTTTTTTCATCTGCCCAGTGAGGAGCATTTGAAGACAGTGGCTACAGTTCATAACTATACCACAGAAGTATTATAGCCCAAACTCGTTCTGTGTTCGCGTCATTTTGAAGATGATTGCTTCACAAACCTAAATGCTATAAAGTATGAATTTGCGAGCCGGCTGATACTGAAGGAGGGAGGTTCAGTACCGAGTTTATTTGGATCAGCTTCCTTCTCCGAATCACAATCTGTAAGTAGGCTGTTGCTTTTATGTTTGTATCATGTTCTATAATTATTTTGTGTGTTGTGTACGCACAGGCACAGCGCAGCTTCTAGCAGCTAACTTAGGTCTTCAATGTCAATTGTATTGAAATATGTGAAGTGTTTGTCGTTGTTAATGGAGTTGTCACAGGGCTCTCGAGTGTCACGCATCACGCATTGAGCGTGACAGTCACTCATTTCGGTCTTTTGTCACGCTCTCCGGCCACACATTGTATTTCTCACGCTGAAAAACTATTTGTAATATATTTAATATGCCGCAGTGCCCAAAACTCACTCACTGTGGAACCGGCAGGATTCAAGCGCGTCTCCTCCAGTGTTGCCAGGTCCGTATGCATGCACTGTTTCCGCGGGTTGTTTGTGTAGTGCACGCTGGTTGACGCGATTGTTTTATCCACTGGAACATGATTGTTATTGAGGAAACACCCGGGAACGCTATTTGAATATTTTTGGCCGTGATTGGGTTAGTTTGATGAGCAATTGGGCTGGTTTTGTTGTGCAGACCTGGCAACCCTGGTCTCCTCTGGTGTTGTTCGTCTGGTGTTGTTAGCCAATCAGAAAATAGCACTGTTGTATCTGGGTAAGATCTAGCGCAACAACCAATGACACCCCGTCGGCTGGGTGTCTAACATATCACCACAGATTAGCGTCACGCAAAGGCGGGGTTTGGAAAAATGACTCGCTAAACGATTCATATGGGAGTCGGTGAGCAAATCAGGTAAAAATAAATGCATATTATAAGACAACAAAAGTGTTTTTTGTCATTGCATGCTTGTAAAACTGTTGTTGGGGACTCCCAGAACAATATTAGGAACATTTTAAATGCCATAATAGGTACCCTTTAACTTTGAGTTATTATGTGTATTAGAAGAACATCCAGAGGTTCTCATCAGTCAACAGGCACATAAGAGTCAATGTGAGCAGTGTGAAAGGGGTTCAACAGTAGGTTTGCCCCCTTTGTCAGAGACCGAATGGGCCAGTGTAACTGTGTTTCATGATTAATGAGAGAGGGAAATGGGGTCATGTTGTATTAAGAAAATGTGTGTTTAAACCCAAAACCGGCAAAGAGCTCTAGACTAATGCATCAGTTATCGACTGGACACCTGAGAGCGAGAGGCTGTTACACCAGTCCCTACGGCCTGCAGGCCCATCCATCCACACAGAGCTCCCTTTCCCTTTCTGTCTCAGTCACTCTCTCACTTTCTTCCTATCGTCTTTTTTTAAAGCTTTTTTCCTCGCTTTCTTGCAGTCTCTCTCTCCATCCAACATTTCCCTATTGTCCATACTTTCTCTGCTCCTTTACACAATAGGCTCTGTGTCAGTGTGATTGCATGTTTATAGGGAAGCCATGACGGTTAACACTCAATCCTCTCTGAATCCCCTCAGTGGATAGCAACTTGATCCTGATGACTTGTTGGGGATACAACGGCACGGCCTCGGGTCCCTAAAGCCAAGATTACAGTTACACTTCTCTCTGAGTTTATTTTATTCTCCAATGCTATAGCAAACATGTGCAGATATTTTTGAAGTAAGGCTAGATTATTATATAGAGTATTTTTGGTTAACATCCTAACCTAGGGCTTTTACAATTACATGTTTTTGTGCTTTTTAAGAGAGCAAGTTGGAAAACTAACATCACATAAATTTGTTTCAGATCTGTTTTTGGTTTGCTCAAGTGAACCATCATTTTGATGCAGAGAGTTCACGTTGCAAAGTTTAGTTGTAAACCAAATATGGAGGGTAGATAGCGACTAAACAAACAATGACTGATTCAGACGAGCTTCTCATCCTCAGTAGAGGCCCAAACAAACGAAAGCATCACTGTCCTGTGCCGAGATACCCAACAGGCAGTGGAAAAACAAATAAAGAACCATGACATGAAAGTCTGTGCAATGGGTTGCTCTGAAATGAAAACCTGACATTTACAAAAACAGATTTCATAACTGCCTTTTCATCAATATGACAATTACCATAAATTGGTTATGAAGAGTGAAAATATCTGGTTTTGATATATAGTTTCCCTCCTCAATGGAAAATTCTGCTGTATGGAACAATCAATATATTTATGCCATAATTAAGTCTGACAAGAACTTCATCAAAAAAGTTGATGATGACAACTTGCAAAGAGAGTTTGAAAATCAGATTGTTTGTCTTAACTTTATCATAATTTTCTGTTTCTCATAAACAAAATGTTAAAAACTGTTGACCATAGTCAAGTCACCTTCATTTATAAAGTGTTTTTAACAGTATGGATTGTTTCAAATCAGCTTTACAGTGATAATAGAAATGGCCGTAACAGGTTGTTTAGGCTTTACCACATCTCTTGGATAACCTTATTGTCCAGCTAAAGATAGTTTTCATTCATTCACTTCCGTTGCGAAGATCATTAGTTATTAACTTAGGGCCCGCTAACAAGACACCGTTCTAACAGAAAAACCCTTAACGCGCTCCGGCCGCCCATCCGCATAAAACAGTGCCTGGTGTCTCGAACGCACTCCATGAAATAGGTTCGAAGGTGCAAACGATATCTCTGTGCAAATCTCAAAAACACAAACCCGCGAAAACACAGATGGCGAGCACATGAGCATCACATGTTCAGTCGATAGGTATGCACGTTTGAATATGTGCGCCGGCGTGTTAGCCTGGCTCCGCCCTCCTACGCACTTCCGCTCAATTTCATTTTCCTTCAGTACTCCGTCTGGGACTGTGCCGTAGACTTCGGTTTCCAGAAATCAATTTTTTGTAGGACCAATCAGCGAACAGAGGGAGTGGCTGAGAACGATGACGTTGATGTCGACTCGTGCGTTATTTTGAGTTGTAGTTCAAAATAAGAAAGATGCGAGTGAAGCCATTCGGTCCGTTGTGGCAACGCTGCCGAATATCAAGAAGTTAAAGCCGGAGTAAGAACAATCTTTGCTTAGTTTTGTGTTTATGGCCATCCTCCCACGGGGTTCGGGAAAAGACATACGTCATGACCAAACGTTAGCGATTGGTTATGGCAGATAGAGTGACTCTGGGCAGATCCAATAGTTTTAGACTTCAATAGAGTTCCCGCCTACAAGGAAGTAAACGTTTGTCAATGGAGCGGTGCCAGACTCTATGTACAAATGAAATGTACGAGAGTCTGGTAGAACCAGGCTACCGGCGTGTAGCCCTTCTTCACAAATCAACCCTCAACAAACGAGTTGTCTGGCTTAAAAATTTATAATACAGAATTTATATATATATATATATATATATATATATATATGAAGAGTTCAGATGCAAAAGCCTCTAAATGCCATCTGAAATTTTCTTCTAAAATGATCATTTTTATCAAGCTCGTACATTTAAATTCAGTAATTTCACTTAAATGACAATTAATGGGTAATTTTTCTTGCCATTTAAGTGAAATTATTGAAATTAAATATACGAGCTTGATAAAAATGATCATTTTAGAAGAAAATTTCAGATGGAATTTAGAGGCTTTTGCATCTGAACTCTTCATATATATATATGACTAGACCTGCTGGACTACATAAAACTTAAAACCATACTGTCATATTTTACAGTCTTGTTTTAAAAAATTTTTTCACAGCAAGAAAGCAGAAAGCAAAAGGCATTGTGTGACATTATACATATACATTAAATATATTTTTTATACATCGACCCAGGGTTTTTCGTAAGGATAGATATATAGATAGTATAGACAGTAAATAGATAGTATAACATTTATACATTTATTAATCCCTCAGATAGGACCACAGGCTGAAGAACTGCTCTGAGGTGAGTCAACACTGAAGTATACAGTATCATATTGATTTTCTCATAGCTGTCTTGCTCTTAGACAGATGATCCTGTTTTATTGGATCATTTCCTCAAACTCTACATTAGGAGGCAGACAGGATCAAAAGCAAACACCAAGAAAGGTCACTCTAATGATTTCTTGTTTATTTATTTATTTTCATTAAAAAAGTGCTTCTTAACTTCTCATTATTCAGACCTTAGGTTTGTTGTCAAGTTTGTCTGTGCTGTATTATGACACAAATAACAAAAAGCTCAAAATAAAGTCTAAGGCACATTATAGATAATGTAAAGAAGATAGAAGTACACACACACACACACACACACACACACACACACACACACACACACACACACACACACACACACACACACACACACACACACACACACACACACACACACACACACACACACACACACACACACACACACACACACACACACACACAAAACCATTTGGGGTCAGTAACATTTATGATTCAGCAAAGGTTTAGTTCACCCAAAACTAAAAATTCTAAGACCTTTGTTCATCTTCAGAACACAAATGAAGATATTTTTAATGAAATCTGAGAGGTTTCTGTCCCTCCATAGAGATCCAACGCAACTTACACATTCAAGGCCCAAACAGGTAGAAAATACATTGTTAAGGTATTCCATGTGACTCCAGTTTAAACTCAATTTTATGAAGCGCCGCAAAAAAAAAAAAGCATATTATGTAGGCTACCACTTATTTGCAAATTAATATTATCCAAAGCGTGTTGAGGCTGAGAAAAATTATATAATTTTTTAGAAAGATAGAACTAACCCTTTATATCAATCAAAAAAGTATCAGTTTTCACAAAAGAATATTAAACATAACTTTTTAAATGGTATTTTGAGTGTATCTATAAATATTTGTTTACGGAACAAGAAAAATGTTTGTTCACACTCTACATACTTCAATAGACTTACTTTGGTTGAATGGCTCAGAAACCCATACACACACACACACTTTCCTCGCTGCCTATGGATCAGAGGTCAAGTGATTTATCACGTTTCCTGCATATTAAGTCACATAAAGGAGTCCTCTCAGGATTACGCTGGGCTGAAGATGTTCGCTTTGTTTATAACTGTTAAACCACAACATTACATTAAACTCTCGGTTTCCTGGACATGTGAACTTATTGGCTATTCCATTTGAGTTATTCTGCTTCGGCCACCATGTTTTTTTTCTTCTGTGCACTGGGTGCACGGGTCCTGCTGGTTACATTAACCGATGTTTGGACATCTGCTGGGGCTTGGCTCAAAGAGTGGGCCTGTCAACGTGGGCTTTAGAAAATCGAGAAATTGCACAAACACTGGGCTGCGCAGTAATAAAAACAAGCTCCCGCTTTCTGCATTAGTCTTACATTAGCCCGACTATCCGGCCTTTGTTGATGCATCGATGCTGTTAAAGATATCCTTGGTCAGATGCAGTGACATTTTAAATGCCTTCTAGATGGAGCTGGGCAATGTGACTTTTTTCACTTCAACTTATTTTCTTGTCAAACAGTGAAATTGTGGCTTGTGGTCTAATAAAATTAAGTTTTGTATATATTTTATACAACAGACTCAGCTTTACAGCTCTTAATAAAATGCATAAAAGCAAGGAGTGAAGTAGAAAAAATAATAAAGAGTGATGGGGCAATCTTAGCTGCTCTCAGTAGGGGAGTGCTATGGTAGGGCCCCGTTTATTTACTTTAAGATTCTGCTGAAAAGATACAGACTCATGTTTTGTCACATGTAAAATACGAGCCGCTTAACAATATTGTGAAATAGCATAAACAGCGAAATGACCCTTGGAGTAATAACCATCACTTATCATTGTGATGGCAGGCTGATGTATTCTGATAAGATGTCTTTTCTCCGTTTGAGGTCTTAATTACAACCCTGCTTCATGCTAGACTTAAAGGAAAAGCTAAATTAGCAAACTAAATGGATAATTGCTTTAGAGGGAGATATGAATAAGGAGGAAGAAATCTGAGCCCTTTGGTGGTTTTATTGCTTCCCATGTCTTTCATGCGCTCCCAGCTTTTCCTCACCGACAATGGCAACCATTGATGCTTTAGAGATCGTTGGTCAACAGCGACATTTTTTTAACCAATTAGAAACAGGTTATTAACAGACTTTTGCAGACAGATCATTTGTTGCAATGTTTTGTTTTAAACTAAATATACAATTGGTATCTGGTAATAAAAATTGAGTAGAACCTTAATATCTTCCATATAACTTGATAAATTGACATTGCTTGCAGGATCACTAGTGAATACATTTTGCAAACATAATTAATTTACTGCTTTCGGTAATTTTTGTTTTCTTAATTTTCTGCCTCATGTTAAATGCTTTATTTTGTCCAAGAATTCATATTTTGAGCTTTAAATACCAAAAACATACTAGCAAAATTATATCTTGTCTTTACATAATAGGAGATAATCTAAAATATGACAGCAATACTGCACAAATAAGAGGTCGCTTTGCTAAACAATCCATAATTAAACACCAGTGTCTGACTTTATCGTTTAATGTGATTTATTGTGAGTTACATAAATAATAATGTATGCCCTTCATCATGCCAGTTAAGCTGTTCCTCCAACGCAAAACAAACCTTATTGTCATTTATTCACCCTGCTGTTGGTTCAAAACTGTATTACTTATGTTGTGAAACAGAATATATTCATATATTACAAAATCTCAGTGTTTTTTCTTCCATACAATGGAAGTCAATGGGCTCCAATGTTGTTTGTTTGCTCAACATTCTTCAAAAATATCTTCTTATGTGTTCTGCATAAGAAATAAAATCAAACATGTTTGGAACAGTATTAGAAAGAGTAAATGATGACAGAATATCCTTTTAAGTTTTAAGATTTAATTAGGATGTAATTGTGCAAAAGTGCTACAAAAAGCATAAACATCAGCATATTATAGTAAAAATATTTATCTTAAAGATAGCTATCAACTCTGACGAAGCTATAGTGGCAAAACTACACTATTTAATGACCAGTTCATTTTTTAAGATTCAAATTGGCAGAGTTTTCCCATCTACACGCATTATGTCCCGTGAGCCTGATTCTGTTCGCTTACTCTCAGGCCAAGTTATTCAGAAGTTATATACAAAGAGAAAGAAATGTGAAATGCAACAGCAGTGACAGGTAGAATAGAGTGTTGGTCTGCTGTGATTCTTCAGAGAAACGTTTACACGCTTAATTTAGTTTCATCAAAATATTGTTTACATGTCTCTGTGGAACTGACAGCGGCAGTGTGCCGTTATTTGAGCCTGATCATTTGTCAGTGCCGTTGTGACAAGGGCACCACAAGACTCCACAGAAGGACATGGGCTACTGAGACCCAACTTTGAGTGTGAGACGTATCCGTCAGCATTTAAAGTGCCACAGATTTACTTCAGTGGTCCTCAATATGTCTAGAAAACAAAAATCCAGTCAACAAGATGGACATTTTTTATAGCTCAATCCAACACTGTGGATATTGATCAACTAGCGCAGATTTTGAAGTTTAAGTTCATCGCAAAGAGATAATCTCACCCAAAACTCCTGGAATCTGACACTATGTGCATTGACCCAGGGGCGGAATTTCCCCAGGTTCCTCAATGAGACCTCTAAAGCCCAGTGACAGTTTGTTGTTACCATATTGTGTAACCTAAAACCTCAAAGAGAGGTTTGTCACTCGCTCACCTTCCCCAGTTGTAAGCCGATAAGGACAGTAATTGACAGTTACACCGCTGGAGTGAATGACTTGAGCTCTCTCAGGCCAAGCGTAGACTTGAACAGCTTCCCGACAGACGCACGTTAACGTTTTCTTTTACACAAAAAAGACCTAAAAGTCTGTCATTGTTTTCTTACCCCCTCACAAGGGAGAATATAATGTTTTGTACATTTACATTGGACGGCTAAATCATCACATTAAACCTGCCAGCATCTGAATTTTCCATACACTAGCAGTTCCAAACATTACACTCGTCTTTCAGCAGTACCAAAGAATGAATATGCATTCAGATGCCCAGCTTCAACAGTCGAATATGAGAGCAACAGCGTAGCAGGTTCCCACTGCTAAAGGGGCTATACCTTGCAAACGCAGCACCTTTCTGTGCACAGCTCGATCAGATCCAGATGGTGTGGGTTATGACCTCCACGGGCCAGGCTAGTTGATCTACTGTCACTCAGTCTCTCAGTGTTTGTGTGTGTGTATGTGTAAAAGAGAAGATGAGGATGATGTATGTCAGTGTAAAAGGAATCCACAGACTATAATTGCCACTCTCCTGATATTTGCCTTAATGACAGATCTGTCAGCTAATAATCATCGAGTTAATATGATACTGTAATGCCTGTCTGTGGTTTAGCGACATATATACAAGACAGTTTTGCTGTGTGTGATCACTGCAACACTTAGTACGGTTTGGGAAGATGCTAAATAAGGATAATATTGTTAGTCGCCTGGTAGCATTTCTGAATGTGAATCACAGGCGGGTTATGGTGACAAGCTGCCGCTGATGAATTATGTGTAAATGTAAAGTAGGTACAGAAAAACTGAGATGCACAGAGTGGGATGTATTTTAGGTAAGAAGGGAAAAAGAGGCTGTGGTGAAGGCTTGTACCATTTCTCTCATTTTCTCCTTCCTCTCTCCTCTGCTTCTTTCTTGTTAGGTGATCGGGTTTCTCCTCTGGCCCATCAGCTGAATAGGTGGGGCTTGATCAATGGCAGGAAACTGAAGGATCAAATGGTAATATATCAGAATAAGACTGAGCCAAAGTCTGCACTCACACGCGTTGTGTTTTCATGTTTTATGGGGACTTTCCATGACAATTATTTTTATACTGTACAAACTGTATATTTTATCCCCTTACACTAACCCTACCCGTCACAGACCCATACCCATTGTACATTTTCAAAAAAACATCACTTTAGCCTATATGATTCATAAGCTGTTTTCCTCACGGGGACCAAACAAATTTCGGATTTTGCCATCTCTGTGCACACATTTTGTCCCTATAATATAGGATTTACCAGGCCACACGTGCGCGCGCACACACACACACACACCAATCTGACCACAGAAACAGTAACCTGCACACTGACACAAGAGAGATAGCAGTAACTTTCATCCATGCTGTACATGACCATGGATACCACAAGTGAAGCATACTCTCTCTCTCTCTCTCTCTCTCTCTCTCTCTCTCTCTCTCTCTCTCTCTCCTCTCTCTCTCTCTCTCTCTCTCTCTCTCTCTCTCTCTCTCTCTCTCTCTCTCTCTCTCTCTCTCTCTCTCTCTCTCTCTCCTCTCCCTCTCCCCTCTCCCTCCCCTCCTTTTACACCTGCTCACAAACACCTTTATTTACCAACCATTGCCGCCTGCAGCAATGCAAATTATCATCATGAATTGTGGTTTTGATAATATTGTTTAAATTTATTGTATGCAATGAGTGTTTATATGTATTCATTCGTTTTAATTATTTCCCAAAGCTACCCCGAGGATGTGTGTGATGCCTGCTGGGAATTTGCATAATATTCAAATGAGAATAATTTGTAACTCTGTACCACAGATGTAAAGCAATAAAACCAGATTATATTGGTCTCAGCAAAGGACTTAACGCATGACTAATTATCTCCTGAATTACTCTAATTTAGAGGTTTAGTGATTTGAGGATGATTAATTAAATCAAACTATTGCACACACACCTACACACCTCAAAATTAATAATAATGTTATTCCAATCTTTTCAATGTAGGCCTACTTATATATTTTTGCTGGTTTTGTTTTAATTTATTCGAAAGAATAAGGCATAATATTAAATTAGGCTATATTATATTACATTATAAAAGGCCTATTATATAAGCAAATACTTTCTTACTCTGTGTCTTATGTCTGTTTGGTCATGAACAAAAAAAAAACCTCAGTGTTCCAGCGAATGCTGCAGTTGTGGAGTCATTAATCATATGATTTGACAACAATCATTAAAGCTGCGCTCTGGAAAGCGTCTGACTGAATGGGTGAGTTTAGCAGGTTTAGATATTAACAGCCGACCCACAAATAAAGCGGATTTCTTATATTTGCTACATCGATTTCGCCTAGTTTATATGTCAAGAATCGTGAATAACATGTGCAATGTTTAGGCTGCAGCGTGGATCCTTATTTCGGTATTGCGGATGTTAAATTGTAAAATAAGCTAAAGCTAAACACATTCTCAGTGATTGTTTTCATCAGGACGGTTAAAGCGGGCCATTTAGAGATAACTTAAGATAAAGCATTTAAACAGACAGACTCTACCTGTGAGCGGTGTGAAGTGATAGCATGCGAAGCCCATTTGTGTTCAGTCTCTGCAATATCTATTAGGCAGATGCTACTGCGATGCAACCGTACACCGGCTTTTAGCCCAAGTGGACACATTATGCCCTCAGTTTAGCGTGCTGTCGGAGGAGCTTCAGCTAGTGATTGAGTGTAAACGGCGCCCGCAATCCCGTTGACTGTCCATAAATCAGAAACGACCTCAGTTTGCGATCATTTAAAATGCCCACATTTAAACCTGAGAGATCTGTTAGATAGAAAATGTTTCTAAAATTACGTCCAACCTTCTAACAAAAATGCAATAGCTAATAACAACAATAGCATATACAAAATAGGATAAATCTAGGATAAATAGAATAGCTACCGAATAGCCTAATTATAGACATTATAATTAGCTATTATTTGAAATCATTGTTATTTCATTATTATTAGCCTAGGCTACTAGTATACTATAGTCATTAAACAATTTGCCTTTTTAAACCAAAAAACAATTTCAGAGCATTTACATAGGCTATTAAAAACATTTATTTCAGTGTTTGTTTGTTTGTTGTCATTTAAATGTGCATTCTATTCCCAAATGCGCCTATGCATCACCAAAAATAAATTCGCAATAAACCGTTTCGTTTATTATTGCGTCTGACAGCTTCAGTAAAGCTTTATTAATGTGCGTGTGTCAGACGACCGACGGTTTAACTTGAGCTTCCGAGAAGCGGTTCTGTACAGATAGCCTATAATTGTTTTGTTTAACTTGTCTCTGATGCATGGATCATATCCGCGTCCACTAATTAGGATACAGTCCAGGTTTTGATTGGTGGCAATCAGGATTAGTTTCATCTTTTTAATCCAGGATCAAAATGAGCTAGTTTCGCCTTTCCCAATGCCTCAGCACCGAGTGTCACTGGGGCCTGTGTGTTGCGATGCGCATTTCCTCCCATTGAGGGCCAATTACTTCCCATATTGAATACGGAGTGGATCAGTCTGTTGGGATTACAGTTGGACACCCACATGGCCGGTGCGATTGTGTCTGTATTTATTTCATTCGGGCATGTCTACTACACGCAGATGCAGCTGCGAAAAAATATATTGTGATTTTTTTCCCCGAACAAGATTAAGTTATATAAAAATCTCAATGCTGCATGCATGGAATAGCCTAATTATCAACAATGAATTAGATGCCCATTTTGCGTGGAGAGCGGGGTTTAATGGTGATGTTCCAATGTTTGGTGCTCTGTTTTTATACGTCAAATTTTAATGTAATTTTCCTATAGGCTATTTGCTTGTTACAAATTAACCTAGGCCTATTTTAGAAATCTATTCTGCATATTTCTAAACTGTGTAAATTGGCATATGGTGCGGTGTTATACCGCACTGGTTTGTTAACACGAATTGGAAATGATAGACAAATACATTTTGTGCTTTCATTTATTGTGGTAATCACTTGTACTTTTTATCCATCTCCATATAGCCTAAATAAGTAAAATATAGGGAGTTCACCCAAAAGTGACAATTCTGTCATGACTTACAACTTGTATAGTTTTCTTTCTTTTGTGGAACATAAAATATGTCTTTTCTTGACCTTAAAGTCAAACTATGCTGTTTTGGACATCACTGACTTTCATTAGACAGACACAGCTGAATCATTCTTCAAAATATCTTCTTTTGTGTTCCATATAGTAGAAAGACAGTCATACAGGTTTGGAACAGCATGAGGGTGAGTTGAGTAAATAATACAAATCTTAATGTATCTTAATACATCTACTATCCCAAATCAGCAAAAATTCAATAATAAAATACATGCAAATACATAAACAGGCTAACAACTCTAAAATATAAGAATACAAAACAGCCAGTGTGTGTGTGTGTGTGTGTCTGTGTGTGTGTCTGTGTGTGTGTCTGTGTGTGTTAGTCACTCTCACAGCTCTGTCAAATGTAGTTTATGCACAAACACATTTTGTGCAATCTCAATGTGTCCAGTAAATTTACATAAAGTAATGTTACAACCCTCTGCGTCTGCTCAGCCATGATATTTCTAGTTTTTTTAACATTTCAATATAAAGGATGATGTTATAATTGAACATCCATTAAGTTCAAATCAAACTATAAGCAAGATATATATATATATATGTTTTGTACCTTGTTACGCCACTCCCCATTCTGCTCTAAATCTGTTACTGTATATCTGTAAAACCAAAACGGTGTTTTGATATTTTCATACTTAAAAATTCTCTCCCAATAAGAGAAGTGAAAATAAAACAAAAACTAACATTGGCTTGTGCAAATTAGTGAGAAGCACCTTGTACAAAGCACGTTCAGTGAGTTTATGATTATGATGATGATGATGGTAATGATGATGATGATGATTATGATGATTGGTTAATTGCAGTAGACTGTGCCTGTTGAAGGTGGCTGGATTTCTGTAAGGTCCACGTATCCCAGGCTGCAGCGAGAGAGGGCCGCAGCCGTGGGTGTAAGGTGCGTAATATATTTAACTACGGTAAAGTAGTGTTTTGAGAATTGGTAATTGTTCACATCCTTCTCTGGTCACGGGGACACTGTCCAGATCTCACCGTACGCACACGTGTGGGGTTTCTGAGGTGCATGCTTACAGCGCCACATGGCACACGGCCAAACGCGTCTCTCCAGCTTGTTTCCTGACATAAAATGTTGACTGACTGATAAGAAAAACAGTAGCACAGAATAATAACGCAATCAAGTCCCGGCTGATAACTCAGTTATGCTTTTAAGCAACCTCAGTGCTTTCATGTTCACAGCCGTCTCACCTTCTCCGGCCCAAGGCCCGAAGATTGGACCCAACTTCACACTAGCGCTCTTTGCATAAAATAACCTGTCTACAGTCATAATATTTACTTTGATAATGTTTTCACGACATGGCAACTCTGAAGCGGGGATATATGAACTGTCTAAATATGACAGTCCATGTGATTTGGAATGTGCACTGAATAAGGCTCCTTTTACCCTCTCTCTTGAATTTGCTCTGAATAAACAAGAGACTCGGGTCAGGTCCTCCGATGTGTGATCTACTTTGTAGGCCGGTGGTTAAGCGTGACATGCTTGGCCCTTAAAATATACCCTTTTTGTTAGAGGGGAACGGGCAGAAAAATATACAGAATTCTCTGTAATTATGTATAAAGGTTTATTTTACTTTGAAGAAATGGCAGCGGAGGAGGACTGGATGTGCGCGGCCGTACGGGCTTCATGTTGTCTGGAGTAATCTAGCCTCGCGACTGGTTTGAATTTGCTGCCTCGCGACAGCGAAATTGTCATAATCACAAAGTAAACAGATACTTCCTCTCCTATCAGAGCGAGTCGACAAAGTTAGTGAATGAGGGAACTTTCACTGTTAATTGTTGTTTTCCTTCGTACCCTGATTCAAAAACACAAGCATAATTATTTGTAAGTGCTACTTTGATTTTGTAATTTAGTTTGAAAGGGGCTTAAGGTGTTTCAGCAAATTATTCACTTAGGTTTAGTTGTTCTTGCATCTCTTCTTGGAAAGCAAGACTACGTATCAAGATAATATATTCTGATACTATATGTGCTACAGGGCTGCTACTAGGTTGTTGGATTGTGGACCAAAATCAGGAAACTATACTTTAAAACATTATTGTTGGTTTAACTTAAAGTAAGTGACCTGGTTGCCTTAAAATTTTGAGTTCATTGAAGTTAAAAATTTGAGTCAATATAACAATGGAGATTGGTTTAATAAATATAAATTCAAAATATTCCAACCAATGCACCCTATTCACTCACACAGTTGCATGCAAACACAGACAAACACTTTCTCATCCCTTCTTTCCCCCATGCATGAACACTGCATAAATATTATTTCTAAACAAAATAGATAAACATTGTAAATTTTCTACAAAAAAAAAAAAAATCTATTCCGGAAGAGTTCTATACCAAACACATTTAAACTGAAAAAAGGTCTACAAGCTTTTTAAATGTTTTACAGGCATCTTCACCATTCAACAGTTAGAAAACTGTTAACACAGTGTTGCTTCCACACAATTTGCTGTTCTGGGGCTGTGACTTAAGAACTATAATAAGTCTAACTTTTCAGATTCAAATTAGACAAATCTACCTTTTTATGTTACTGATTTTTAAAATTTATGAAGAAAAATATTAGATGACTGTCTCGTAAAAGCAGTTTATCCAACCAGCCACTGCTAGTGCATTCTCACAATGAAGAATAAAAAAATTTAAAAAATTTATAACAAATGCATAACTTTCAGTGCTATACAGCGCATTTCTCATTGTGAACACACTTAAAAATCTAAAAGTAAAACACTTCAGTGACTGACCTACTATAAAAACAAGTCTCACCATCTGCAAAAACATTCAAGCAAAATGGTATAATCAGTTTGCTTCATTGTGAACATTGTCATCATGCAGCTGTGCATTGCAAATATATAAATAAATAAATGTGATATAATGATGTGTTCTTATTCATAACTGGGCCACAAAACTTCATCATTCCCCGTAGCACTGGAGATACTACACTTGTTGATATAGGACAAGGTCCGCTTTTATCATTTACAGTCGTGATACAGGAATTGGTCAAATCATATCCTTCTAGAGGTATTAATTCCACCATATTTCACATTCCTAAATCCAACAGTTTTTTTTTTTCAACTAGAAACAGAAATATATGATTTAAACCAATAACAACAAGTAACTCAATGCGCACAGACTGAAATCAGAGGCCTGTCATTATAATCACCATTTCCCCCAGTGCGCTGCTTGGCCAAGGAACCCTTAATTTATATAACTGTGGGAAAACGGTAAATGCTTTTGTGAAAGGTGTGTATTTAATAAAATCAATTAGCATAAACATATTTGTACAAATTAGAAAATAAAGTTTGCGTTTTTTTCCCGGCATCCCCCCACCACATCCCGTCTTTATATATATCTTTTTTAATGCCTCTCTCTTTTCCTCTTTCTCTTTTTCCAGTCATAAAATGGTGCCAGGCTGCGACATGAAGGCAGGGCCCGTGAAACCGTACCCTCATCATCAGACTGTACAGTAGAGAGACAGAGTCACACTCCCGGTGTAAGCAGGGCATAAAAACACTGCTGGATGATAAGGAGCTGCACAGGGACTTTGAACATTTTATTAGTATCTATAAAAGAGGCACAGGACGAAGGACACAGTGTCTATAAAGCACTAATGGAGGATCAATTAAGATGGTCAAGCTGCAGAAAGAGACTTTTACAGTGTAGGGTTTTAACACTAACCTTGTCCTTTAACACTAACGCTAAAACTACAAGGCTGGGAAATTAAGCCTAGTTGAAATTCCAATGGATCACCAATATCTTATGATCTGTAACAGAAAAAAAGTATAAGATATTTGATAAGATATTTATAAGCTTGTAGCGAGCGGTGAAGGAGAATTCCTGCTTTAGTACAGAATATAAATGACACATTATGCTGCTTTTACACACACACACACACACACACACACACACACACACACACACACACACACACACACACACACACACACACACACACACACACGGTTGGGTTTCCATGTTTTATGGAGACAATGGTCTTTTATACTGAACAAACTGTACACAGTATTCTATTCCCTAACTGTATACACCCTAACAGAAAACTTTCTGCTTTTTTTTTTACAATGTAAATAAAAACTGTATTTACTTTATACCTATGCCATTTGTATCCCTTAAATTTTGTTATGGGAGTTGTTTTGTGTACACACACGCGCGCGCGCGCGCGCGCACACACACACACACACACACACACACACACACACACACAGTTGTGCTTTCATGATTTATGGGGACTTTCCACTGACAATGATTTGTACTGTATAAACTGTATATTCTATCCCTTAAATCTAGCCATCAGAGAAAATTTTCTGCATTTTTACATTTCAAAAAACACCACAGTGTGATTTATAAGCTGTTTTCCCCATAACGTTAGGTTTACCTGAAGCACACACACACACACACACACACACACACACACACACACACACACACACACACACACACACACACACACACACACACACACACACACCTAGTGACATCAGCAACTAATATACTATATTCTGATTTAATTATATCCACTTATTACAGGGATATTGCATTATATACAAGTTGGTTTAGATTTAAACATTTACATTTTATTTAATAATAAAAATTATCTAACGTAAAACTTATTTAATTTACATTTTCATTATACTGAAATAAAACTAAACCCTTTAAACATTGTATCAGAGAAAACTTGGACAACAAATGAAATAAATTAAAATAAACCAATGGAGTGTTTCTAAATTGTGAAAGTCGCAGTAGGCTACATTGCTAAATAAACATTCATCTTTTCACTGAAAGATTCATTGCTTATATCACCCTTCTGTGTTTACTGAACAATACTATTCCCTTCATGTATAATATCTGTATTTTTCAACCTCTATTTGAGTTTCTCTAAAGGCAGATATCACAACCTGCTTTAATTTTCCAAATACACACACTTCTGGTCAGATCTAATAAGTCCTGATTTATTCCTGCATCTTCCATACCTTTCCTCTCTCTCTTTCTCTCTCTGTCAGGACATAAGATGACAAATTGAATTACATTTTGAACACACGACTGGCCATCTATCAAAAACAAGTCAAAAATCTTCCTTGTGTATGTTTATGAAAGACATTTCTAAACTCTTCCTGACCTGAAATGTTTATATCCAGAGTTTACGTTGTGAACATTTTAAATGTCATCAAAACCACCTTGCTCCAGGGGTATAAATTGATTCCATTTGTTGCCTGCCCAAGCGACTGGCCTCGGCCGCAGGAGCCATACGAGAGGAAAACCGAGAAGCTGGAGAAATCAGTTCTGAGAGGAGACACCGTGGACTTTCAGAGGGCTTTGTAATGAGTGAAAATCAGGGATGGGGTTCAGTGGGAAATCGCATGCCATGCCTCAATCAGCAACATGTCCCAACAACCAGGGAGGCATGTGTCAATCAAACGGATGTGGGTTTGTGGGGAACCAGTAAATCAGTAGTACTTTTAAACCATCATTAAAGCAAAACTGAGAGATGCTCTGCTGCACTAATGTTATACATGTTAATATTGTACTGTCAATAATACCATAAGACATCAATACCATAAGAAGGGGCATCTTGCACTATTTGTTTTTGTTAGTTGAATAGGACACCAATGGCAGTTTTCGCTCACTTAATGCATTAGACAAAATTATGATGGGTAATGGGGACAAAAGAGGGGACTGATAATGTCAGTATTTAAAAAGAAAATTATATGCTATATATATATATATAAATATTAATATATACACATATTGTATATACAGTCAGTGTGTGTGTGTGTGTGTGTGTGTGTGTGTGTGTGTGTGTGTGTGTGTGTGTGTGTGTGTGTGTGTGTGTGTGTGTGTGTGTTTTTGTGTGTGTGTGTGTGTACAGATTAAGCTATTGTGAGGGTCCAATGTCCTAAATTATAGAGAAATATTATGGTAACTGACTAGTAAACACATTTTTATTTTAAAAGGCTTATAAATCGACCAAAACATGTTTTTATTTAAATCTAGTGTTTTGCATGTTTCTGTGATAGGCAGGGGTTGGGTTACACGATATATGAGAAAGAAATCATTAACCTGATATAAAATCAATGGACGTCTATGCAATGTCCTCACGAATATAGTTAGACAAGTGTTGTGTGTGTGTGTGTGTGTGTGTGTGTGTGTGTGTGTGTGTGAGTGCGCACACCTGTACTTGTTTAATCTACACTGTAAGGACCAAATGTCACCACAAAAACAGTAAAAACCTGAAATTCTTTACATTCTGGAGTAATTTGGTCATATCCCGTGAGGAAAACAGCTTCTAGTCTAGATAATACTAAATGATGGTTGTTGTTGTTTTTTTGTTGAAAATGTAAAAATGCAGATAGTGTTCTGTGATGGGTAAGCTTAGGGGATAGAATATACAGTTTGTAGTATACAACCATTGTATCTAAGGAAAGTCTACATAATGATATAAAAAGTTTGTGTGCGTGTTCATGATTATATACATGTTTTAGCCTGAGTGAATTTATGTTATGAAGGATGCAGTGACATTGGACCAAAAAAAAAAACTTCAATCCCACAAATTGCAATAATTGCTCTTAAACCAAAGGGTTTTCCAGGACAGTTCTGAAGTTTATAAATTCTACCCATTAAGTACCACAAACAAAACTCAGAGCTCATCAGTGAGAGGATATGGCACATCATCTGCACGTCTAAAACTCTCAATCAAAATAGTGTCAAACAATGTCTACAGGATATCACTGAGAGTGTGTATACAATAGATGGATGAAATAGAGTATGTATGAGTGTCTTTTACAGCAGAAGCAGCGTTTGACAGTCTAAATACTTAAATTTAAGCCCATGAAAGTGTTTGAGTGTAAATGTGTGCATAATTTTACAAACATGCATTAAATGTGTGTGCGTATATATAATTTCTGAACCAGAAGGTGTTTTTTCAATACACTTACAATGAAAGTGGTGTGTGCGAGTGTTCTGCAACGTCTATGTGTATCCACCCTCCACGCTTAGACAGAAAGCAGATGTCGGGAATGTGTTAAAGGACAGTCTTGTTGATAATCAACCTGCTATTAGTGAGGTATGTGGCAGTGGTGCTGCTGGGCTGTGAAGGATTGCATTACTCAATCTCTCCAGACGACAAGTGGCTGCTTTCCTCTTGGTGGAGCGCAGCACACATACAAATGAGTTCACACTATTTTGGAGCATCTCCCGCTAAACTCTACATCTCTCTGGAGTGAGTTATGGTCAAGAAATGGCTTTCCATTTCCTCCTATGGCTCGGGAGGTCCTGTTAACATGGGGTAAAGAAATTCTGCCTTATTCGATTTCCACCATACGAGGGGGCGGAAGGAATCTTCATCATTTTTTGACCCCACGGATGAGGTAATAGCTTTACTTGGTTTACAAGCTGGACCAGACTGGGGGTCTGAAAACGTGAAAGTTAAAAAGACACAGAAATTGTTAAATGATAAAGTGGGATAGGGCGTAAAAGCGATACCAAGAAAGAGAATAATCAAGAGAGGGTGGGAGGAAGTCAATCAATGCTTTCCCTTCGTCTGACCAGCGGCCAAGCAGAGACTCAGAGCTGTGGCCGAGCTCTTCTGAGACAGCTGCAACATTTCAGGGCTCCAACTCAGCGAATTTCCATCAGCTGCTGCTGCCAGAGACCACAAAACGCTTTCAAACAACGACTCACTTCAAGAATTCTTGTCTCAGGGAGGAGAAAGACTGAGAGAAAAAAAAGATGGCTGGAGAAAAGTATCACAGTGCAGCTGAGTGAGCTCGGAGCATTAGGTTAGCAGATTTATGCAAACTGTGCCCTGGCAAAGGAGTTTGATTGGCCTTCCATGGCGAAATTGCTTGCAGGTTTAGAAGACGATAGAGAAAAGTGTACGAGTATGAAACGAAGACGGCGTGTTTCGTGTCAAACCCTTCAGCCTCTTCACCATACATTAACACTTGTCACAGATTCCCATTAGGTCTAAAGCCAGTGGCGAATATTTAATTACCAAACCATTTATTTCATTGTTAGGAAAATAAACCAATGAAACCTCAGAATGCATTAGGCTGGCTGGTGGCCTCTCCTGTTTTCACCTTCTATGTTGATAACACCCAGTACACCCTGCAATTGGCCGGGTGCACTAAAATAATGCTCCTCTTATACACCACAATCCGGTCTGCTCTATTAAAACCAGCTGGCCGGCATAAGTCATTCTTTATTTAAGTTCAATTAAGAGAACAACTGATTTAATGAAGGAAGCTATTTATACACAAGGGTAACTCATCCGTGCCGTCCATCGGCTGAGCGCCTCACAGGCCAAGGGGAGACCTGTTTCAATAAACTAGACCATTGACACGGGGTGCTTGTAAAAACAAGTGGGCCCAATCCATTCGTGACCGAACGCAAGCGACTACAGGCCGCCTTTGTCACAGACGGCAGAAGGGGGTTTTGGTTTAGAGAGAGGAGAAAAGGGGCTTTAAGAAGAGATTGGATTTGCCGTTTGCTGATTAGAGGGAAGTGCGGAAATCATTTGATCTTAAAGGTAGAGTTGGCAATTTTGGAGAAGCTAGCAATAGTAAGCTAGATTTGAAAGCACAAGATCCCACCCTCCCTTCAGAGCGTCTCCAAAGCCACGCCTCCTCTAAAACATGAACGTGCACAGCCAGAGCAGAGTCTGTAGTGTCACGAGAGACAGCGTTAAATTACCTCATGTCTCAAAGCACATAACATAACATAACAATAATAATAAATGTAAACAACTTAGTTGTACCACCTGACTGCTGCAGTTTTATTTAGGCGTTGATATCCGAGTTTGAGGACGCAAACATCTCCAGGTAGAACTTCACAAGTTTACATCTCGTAATTACGGTGACAACATGCGTGAATGCAGCATAAGCTCGTTGTTTTGGTTCAGAAGAAACTGTAAAAGGCAGCCGCTGTTTGTTTGCGGAACTCTGTGACTGTCCGTCTCTGCATTGCCTTACAGAACGCACTGAGGATGTGTGATGTCTTTGCTAGTAGGGTGTGCGGAGGTATTAAAATACTGTATATTGACAGGCAGGTAGGGTGAACATGGATGAATATTTTTTGGTCCTGAGACTACCATAAACATCTATATATACTGTATTACGACAGAGACGAAAGCTGTCACATGGACCGTTTCAAGAAATGACACTTAGAATGGTTCAAGTAAAGCACAAGTGCTTCAGTAGTTTAGAAACTACCCCTCAAAACTCCCCTAATGTAGCATTTTAAGTGCTGTGTATGCGCGTTCTCTCATTCCCTGCGCATTATAAAAGTGAAGAGCTATGGAGAGTAGTGTTTGAAGTCTGGGCCCAGGCCCCAGCTCAGCAGTAAAGGGACTCCCCCTGCCTTTCTCTGGCCGTATAAATGACAGCTAGTGAAACCAGAGCCGCCGGCCCTTAGTAAAAAAGCCGGACTATCTGCGCCGCCCTCTCAGTTAATCAAATCTGCCGTAATTGTCATATGCGGATTTTTAAAGACACAAAGGGGAAATCGAAACTTGACCCACGCCTCTTGACTCGGGGTTGTCAGAGTTTGTGTATAGTCATGCTCCGTCGTGTGTTTATGTGTGCGGCCGTACGAGCTTCAGGGAAAGGCCACGGCTGTCGACTTCATCTTCATCTCACACTGCACAACTCTTTAGATCTTCAAAGCCAGAGGAGTACAACAAATCACAGCGTCTTGTGAGTGTAAGCCTATAATAACAGTGACAAGGCATGACACCAGGGAGTAGGGCAGTCGAAACAATGGGGGGACCATATGGGATGTTTTTTGGGAGGAGATGGAACTATTTAAGTAGTAAAAGAACATTTGCAACCCAGAGGTGAGCGACGGGGGAGCAACTACACAATGTGGAATACGCAGGTCGGCATAATATATATAGCGCCTTATGGAGCGATTATACTCCTGTGTCCACTCACTCAGCACTAAAAGAAAAAACATAAATAGCTTTATCGCTTTCGTCTCCCACAGATGAACTTCAAACTTCACATTAACATGAACTTATCACCTGACTTCTGCTGTTCTGAGGTAACAGAAATATCAGCGAACTGGCTGAATGTGCTTATTTTGTTAATAAAAACCGAGCATTTGCGAAGGGTGGGGTTGGTGAGGTGGAAGAGGCCAAAGCAGCTGCAGAGATGGTGTGCACGTACTGTTGTGGTTGGACTGGGACGGGACAGTGCTGCAGCGTTGATTGACAGGTGCCGAAGACCTGCGTCTGAATTTGCACAGCTAGACTCTGACAGCGAGCCTTGACTAATACCATGTCAACGGCAGGGCTCACATTTGTGGGAGGAAAAGGAAAATGTTATGATGTTACCAAGAGAGACGGAACAGAAAAATAACACTCCATTAAGATGAGTTAGTCGCACTCTTTAATGGGAGCTTTTACTGTGGGCTGGAGACAGCTTTATTTGTCCACCTCTAAGAAAAATCGTTTTCTCTGGATTTGAAAGCTTTATCCTTCAGGAGTTAAAATTCTAGCACACTTTACAAAGCACATGTTAAATGGTATATTTTACCACCACAAATAAAGATCTGTTACAGTATAATTGCTAAATATACAGAGTAGCACCATAAAATTTTGCCTGAGTGAAGGAAGAGTCATTAACAAACTCTTGAGTGGTTACAAAATTTGGGCACCTACCAAAACACTAACAGAAAAATTCACATCACCAGTGGGGTGCGTGTCAACCGATATAGCATCCTACTCTGCCTTTAAGCTACTAGTGCCTGTCTGTTTTCAGTTTAAGTTCTCAAATAAAATAAAACCCAAATTAATTTTTGCAAACTGAAACCGAGACCCACTTACAATCAATTTAGGATAATCCATATGCATTTTGATTAACCTGCAAGGAAAAATGTCCGTGCATTCATTTACAAAATATCAATCCAAGTGCCATTTGTTTAAAAAAAAAAAAAAACATTGTTTTCGTGCTAAATGTTTCACAAACCCTAAAATCAAAATAATTATTTAGTCAAATGTTGAAATATGTTTATAGTTCATGTAATGAACTATGCCTGTGGTTAATCTGACAAGAGACCTGCAACTCAATACAACCACTAAAAAGCAAACTATGACAAACTGGTAAAAAAGAATATATATATATATATATATATATATATTAGTTCAAACACATACATACAAGCTTGTCTTAGTAAGTGTGCATATGTGTACAGTATGTGTATTAGACAGACTGAGTGTCACATTTGATATGGTCAACACAGGTGTCCTAGAGGCACAGAGTTGCTTCGAGTCCAAGAGCTTGAATGAGGATTGACGCGTTTAACTCGACAAATATGAAAGCCATCTATGGAATGATATGAGAGGAGGGCGAGGAAACTTGAAACGGTTAACTCGTTAAAGCTCAAAAACCCACTCATGATTTATGCCTGAAAATATAGGTAATAACATCAATAAATCTCCTGCTTTTGGATATAGATTGTGGCAATTAGTTTTAAAAGGAGGCGATTGTTCACAAACTGCAGAGATTCATGCTTTCTCAGCTTTGGAAGCAAAAGTCTGTTTTTGAGTCCAACACGGCATAAATCTAGAGTTCAAAACTAGTGTTTAGGGCTCAAATATTTTGTTCACAGCCTACGTTAGTTTGTTTTATTATTCCGCTTTAATAGATATTTGTTTGGCCCAACACAGCTTCAGGTAATAGTTTCCATTTGAGACAGCAAGAAGCTGCCTGGAGAAAATAAACACAGGTTTTTCTTTCTTCTCATCATATAACCGGGGGTAGACATAAGGGTTTCATCTATCACACATTGGAATGGTGCAATTACACCAATGTTGTCATTTGAAACTGATACGCAAGGGAAGCACACAGAAAGTAAATGAGAACCCCATAGAGAGCACGATGATAACCTGCTATTTCTCATGGCTTTTATTTTATCCTCGCTCTGCAGGTCAGATATTTGCATGTGTGACTTGTTAGACAAGTGTATATGTGTGTGAGAAAGTGTGAAAGAAACTCTACCGTATTACTACACTGGGGAAATATGCACTTTATCACCTCAGTCAGACTCAGTACATTTGATTTTGGTTCCACTCAATTTCAATCGACATAAATTGTGCTATAAAGAAGTGGGGAAATGTTCCTCTCGATTTCTCTTTGAGTGATCTCATCGAGTCAGACAGGCCTCTTGATATGAGAAAACCACAAGCGCTAGGAGCATATGTGCTCTGTGTAAATGTGTTCGCACAGGCCTTGCACATTTAACAAGCAGATTTCTCTCTGATACGGCAGACCCATGTGTTTACTCAAGCCTCTGACCTTCTCGCCATGACACTTTCACTGCTGATATAAATACCATGGCCATGCAGAATCATCATGCCCCACTCAGGTAACCTAACACGCTTCACCCCATCTTCCCCATTGGCCGCATCACATCACATGCCTAACGCTCTGGCCAACCGCATCGGAGAACCATTACTGCCGGAGGATATTTTTATACAAGGCTTGTTTGTTGAGAAAACTGGAAAAAACTGGAGAGGTGGGGAATGTGTTAAAGAATTGGGTTCCGCATAGAAACCGGATCACAGCGCCTACGCTAATATGTCCAAAAGGACTGTAATTATGAGGTGATAATGCCTGCTGATCAGGTTGCTTGTTGCCAGTGAGAGGGAAGCCCCCACTATTCCCAGAGCCAGGAGGCTGATGGGTCTTCCAGGACTCAGTGATGCAATAACCTCGCTGATGGGTTGCATGGAATGAGCGGGCACAGCAATGTACTGTTGACGAGATCCCATCATCTACATGATGTTTCAGCGTTTTTCTTATAAGCAAAATATTGGTCAGCGCTGAGGCCTTTAATATCTAATGTCAAAGTCAATCTTCTGACATCAGTGAGTAGTACACTGTTTTTTTTGTTTTTTTTTTTTCAAAGAGAGGGATAAAGTAGTAAGTGAAAAAACAGGCCCACAAAATTTTGTATTGTCGCAACTGTGACCGGGTCGATGACACTCGTTTTTTTGTCTTCTCTGAACTGATTCATAAACACATTAAAAGGCAATTTATGAAGATAATTTCTATACCTCTTCTATGATGAGCATATTTAAAATTTCTGAATTAAAACTAATTTTGAATTTTTTTGGAGGGCATAAAATTAAAGGTTAGGATAAAAAATAATAAAAAAAATAGTTAGGGTGGTCCAAATGTTATGCATATTATAATGAAAAAAAAAGCCTTATTTAAAAGAATGTAATTCTTGGAAAGAAAAGATCAAGTAGTCAGTCAATAAATCTCTTAAAATATCAGAATATGGGTCGAAGATTTGGAACAATTTTTGTAATGTTCTTGAAAACCTCTCTTATGTTCACCATGGCTGCATTTATTTGATAAATAATACAGTAATAACAGTGATACAGTAAAAACATGAATAACTTGAAATTTTATTACAATTATAACCAACTGTTTTCTGTTCATTTGCTGCTCAAGAACAATTCATTATTATTATCAATGTTGAAAAATGATTGCTGATTAATGTTTTTCTGTAAACCGTGATATTACTCACAAGGTTTGCATGAACTTTTATTTTAAATGAATACTGTTATTTCCATTAAATTGCTCAAAAGTGACAGTAAAGGCAATAATAATTTGACAAAAAAATCGATTAAAAATAAATGTTTTTTAACTTTCTTCAAAGAATCGCACAATTTCCACACAGTTATTTATACAATATTATTATGTATGTATGTATTAATAATTGAGCAGCAAATGAGCATATTAGTATGATTTTTGAAGGATCATGTGACACATTTTAAATTATGTTAAATTGTAATATTCCACAATATCACTGCTTTTTATTGTATTTTAATCAAATAAATGCAAATGCATGACACTTTTCTTTTACTCTTAACTATTTACAACTTTTGACCGTAAAGGCACCTAATGTGTACATTTACATGTATTCAAGGAAAATATTTTTTCTTATTTGCTGGTTACATCACATGACATTTTACATATTAAAAAAATTAAACTTGAAATGTTTTTTATATATATATTTAATTTTTTTATAGTGACCCATTTAATTGAGTATATCATGGAAGAGTCAGGTTATTCCAAGATGATGCATTTCTTATCATCAGTATGCATAAATGTTGTACTAAGTACTGCTGTATCTATATCATCAAGCTGTCATAATAGTGATGCTTATCAGGGTTATGTGCCAGCTAAGGTCAGAGACCAACAGAAGTCACAGGGTAGGCTAGATATTGAATAGCTGATATAGCATGTGGAGGTAAGAGGTCAGGTATGGGCCAAAGGTCATGATCAGGGACACCACGAGAGGCATGGCTTTATCAGCTCTGTTACAGAAGGGTAGACAGACGCAGTGGACTGAGAGACGGAGCCTTAATTATTCCTGACATATGTGGCCTGGACCCAGTTGCTCCACACAGCAAGCAATGTAGAACCCTATGGAAATATACCAAGCCTGTTTATTCACCATCTCACTTTCACACTCATTTCCTTTTCATGTTTTCGGATTATGTTCAGATTTTCCAGCCTGGGATTTCTAATGCAGGGTCAAAATAAAGGAGAAAAAAAAACAATCCGCCTTGACAATCCTTAATTTAACAAAGCATGCAGCTGATGCTACTCTACTGCATGTTTTTACGACTCTCGCATAGCTTCATTGTGATAATTAACAGTTATTGTGTGTCTGTGTTTTTTTATTATTAATATAAGTGCTGTGACTAGTTTCCCTGACTGGTTCAGAGCAGCAGGAGCAAATGGAGAAAAATATGGTTGTATCTTTGTAAGCAAATATCCTCCACACTTATGGGATATACACGTGACAGGGACTAGTTGTCACAAAAGTTGTCCAAAGGGCTGTATCTCAGAAACTATACGGTTTTGAGGCAAAGTGTTAAGCAATGGTTTTGTATGTTGGATTCAAACATATATTTTAAACCCTTCTTAAGCTAGATTTTTTTCTGAATTATGTTATGAAAACTAAAATTCCAGTATCATCAGAGACTTGTTATATCTGTTGTGTAATCAAGAGAACACAAAAATCACTTTGAGTCAATCAGTTATATAATTACAGAATTTGACGTACCTTGATAAATATTAAAAAAGTCGTAAAAAAGTTTGATAAAAAGCCTGGGTCTTCACAACATTTCTGATTTACTACTCTTAGTAATAGACTATCTTAAGTAGCCTAATATGAATTTTATCTCTTTTCCAATTATTTTCAAACAATGCCATCCAAATTAAACCAAATAAAGTATAATTATGCTAATTTTCTGTGAGTGCTAATTCCGTGGGTGAAATGCAGTGAGAAATACTTGCCTGATTTTTTTAGATATTGCTTTTTCCAAATAAATTACTTTGGCTAGACAAATCAAACAGATACATATGTTAGATGAGGAACAGGTTCTTATTGGTTTGATTGTGGATTGATTGATGAAATGATAGCAGGCTGCTCTCAATGGCTTTCCAGGGAAAAAACTAATATTGCTGCAAAGGAGTACCTTCCCGCTAAAAGTAAAAATTGCCACACACTGTTTATTGATAGCTAATGGCTTCTCAGCAACTTGGTCTATTTGTTTTCACTGTAAGAAAATATGCATGTTGTTTATAGCTGTGGTTTAAAATAGAAACATTACTCATGATTGCATTGGACATGGTGGTTTGTGACCCAACACCCTTCTTCTATTGCACTAAAGAAATGCCCAGGGGAGAGGGTTTAAAAAAATCTTTAGACCTTCATTATAAAAACATAGGAGAAGGAGGGGAAAACAGGAGATTATGGAGCAAATTACATCAGGTATCTTTATCACACCCACTTTCCGTTTTACACACACACACACAAATGAAACTGGGGCGATCAAACAACCCATATAACACCCCCATGTACGGGGCCGCCTGTGGTCCTGTCAAGGGCCAGCAGCTGGGGGACAGAGGAGAAGGCAGAGGGGGGTGTCTGACCCAGGGTCCAGGTTCTGAGTACTTTTGCAGACAGGTTGGCTCCAGTAGCAATGAGTCATGGCCGTCTGTCTATGTTGCCTGCAAGCTGGCCAAAGGGGTCTTATATTTTATCATGATGCTAACCACTGCTTCATTCACGTATAGAGTCTTTAGCCTATCCAAATCTATGAGAGTCCTCGCACGGCCACTGTATGTGGAATGGGGTGTACTGGATATAAACACAGCAGACTGGAGTCAAATGCACAGAAATCAATCTCCTTTTGACACGCTCCCTTTAAATGTGCTCAGATTTAAAGAACACTCTGGGTCAAATGAACATTCATCAAACGGAGAACATTCCTCAAAGAAAAAAAAAAGGTCAAACAAGATATGTAACAGTTGAGATTTGTAATGACAGAAAAATGTAATTTAAGATGATGAAGATTTTATAATTGGCAAATATGTTGCCCTGGTTGCCAACACATTTGTATTTATTTAAAATATTACATGAAAAAAAAATTAGAGTAGCCAAAGAAAGAGAGATCAAAAAAATATATATACATTTTAAATATAAGATTGCACTATTAAATATTAATATAAGGTGCAATTAATTGTGATTATTTATTTTAATTGATTGGCAGCACTAATATATATAGTGTGTGTGTGTGTGTGTGTGTGTGTGTGTGTGTGTGTGGTGTGTGTTGTGTGTGTGTGTGTGTGTGTGTGTGTGTGTGTGTGTGTGTGTGTGTGTGTGTGTGTGTGTCTGATAAACCTGCACTGTATATGGATATTCATTCTAATCTCTATTTACATAAACACATTGTACAAGTCACTTCATACAGAAGCACTTCAGCATGACGCTTATCACTAAAAAAAATCACTTCACAAACAACAAACACTCCCTTTCCATTGAAGCACGTACTAAAGCATGTTATCCTCAGGAGAAGACAAACTTAAGAGTTGTGAATGATACATGAAATTAAATTGAACCATGACAAAGTCAGCACCCCAGGGTTTGAGTTCTGAGGAAGCATGTCTTGAATTCAGGGGTAGGTTGGACCACGAGGCTCTAGTTGACCGAACACACATTTACTATTAACTTTAAGTGAAATTCCATGTCAAAATTGACAAAATGTGTGTCTCCATTCTGCAACCAGATACTAGGCAGATGGACATCCTCCAGAGGAGGGAGATTTTACAGATGAGACTGCGAGCCCTGAACTCTTTCATTGTCTCTTTCCACCGTCTGCACTTGCACAGACCTTCTGCAATTGTTCTGGGAGAAAAAAAGTGAAAGCCGGATCAGATCGCCTTACTTTTTCAGGAAAAAAAGGTGAAAAAACACGCAACCAAAGACCCTTCGGAACTCGGTGTGAAACAGAAACGGACGAAAGCAGTGAGAGTTGATGAGAAAGGGTGAACAAAGATGTCATGTTGAGCAGTATAACCTCAGGCAAGGTAACAAATAGAGCTCTCAATTGTGTCTTAATTTGTGTCTCACCACAGACCTTCCCTGCTAACGTCTGGTTGCTATTATCATAATCTATAGCAACATCCACCTTAAGCTTAACGCTGAAGACCTTGAGCTGATGTAATTTCAGTGTAGCACAGAATTAGGGTCAATGATATGATGTTCATTTTTTTTAGTCTGATCTATTTAAGTCCAAGTCAAACATCCAATAACTTGAATACACCTCTTCTATAGCACTCGTGCCTCAGAGAAACAAGCACGCCAGCGCCATTTTCTAGAATTTTTTTGTTTGAACTTTCATTTTTGTGGTAGCTCTGTATATTTCGATGGCATCGAAGAGTCAAAGAGTAATTAGCTGGTGAAGTGGATTTACTTATTGTAGAGTTAACAAGTGCTGTCAAATCGTTTATTTGTGATTAATTGCATCGAACATAAAAGTTTTTGTTTATATAATATATGTGTAGATATTTATTATATCTATTAGGGGTGTGCATTGGCACTGCCCTCACAATTCGATTCGATTACGATTCACCAGGTAACGATTCGATTCAATTCGATTCTACGATGTATTGCGATGCATCAAAATTCTACTGCACACAACAAGGCACATTTTTCATCAGTCATGAGGCAATACAAGCATATTGAACAACAGATTTTATTGCTGATATTATAACTCCTGTATCTTTGACATCAATGTCATTAAATTAAATAAAATTGATTGGTACAGGGTATTGAATATGGCATTTTCAAACGCGGTCATCTCCCTCCACCTCAGCCATCTTTATTGTTGTTATTATGCCCCCGGAAGTAATTGAAACTTCAAAACTTTATTGTCCAAGGCCAGAAAATAAACAGTGAAATAATCGATTATGGCACTTTGCCGCATCGATGCTGAATTGTGCATTTCCTGCATTGCGATGCATTGCCGAATCGATTATTGTTGACACCACTAATATCTATGTGTGTGTACACACCCATGTATGCATAATATAATATATATGTGTGTATATGTATATTTACACACACAACTAATGTATGTAGGCTACATATATTATGTATTTTTAATAATTTTTTAACAAAACTGCTTTTATTTGGAAAAACATAAAATTACCATTATTGATATTACAAACAAAATAATAGAAATCAAGAAATTGAAACTAGTTCACACAATAGAAATTAGAAGTACTCAGGAAATGAAAGCAATGAAACCGCCTTGGTAAACACGCAGATAGACACAATCATGTCGACACGCAGCTGACTGTCAGGTTAAACCTGCTATCTCAAGAAACACTAGCTAAAAAAAAACTATGAGAAATGAGAAAAAATATTGACATTAAGTAAGTACATTAAAATAGAATTTAATTGTGTTATTTGTGCAAACATTATTAAAGTAGCGATCTGCCTGGTATTGATAATGATTTCAATTACACAAACAGTTGTTATTGTCTGTGTAAGACTAAAAGTCATATTGTTTCCTTGTGTGCTGGCTGATCGTTGGGGAATTTTTGGTAAATTGAGAGCTCACAGACACAAACAGGACCTTATTGGGTGGATCAGGTATGTATGGGAAAACGATACAAAGCGACTCACTTGCCCTCTAGATAAGGAGGTACAAGTTTCCAGTTTGCGCTAGCGGCGTATCCTGTTACTAATACTGCATTGGTTTTGTTCCTCTGCAGGGATGTCACATCCCTGAGGGAAACATCAACTTCCACATCTCGCTTCTCTCTCTCTCACTCCACACAAACACTCACACACATGGAAATATCAACCAATACCTCTCTTACACTCTTTCCCCCCTGATCCATCACACAAACACTAAAACACGTCAATAAGAATTAATCATAAATACCAAAATGAATAAAGATATAAATGATTAAATTCGTTGTTTTTTAAAATAAAGACACAAACAGAAAACGATATGTTCAGTTAGGTATACTATAGGTCTAGGGGCCTACATTATTTGCCCTAACTCGTTCTCATGAGAACTGACTGTCTGACACAACTGAGGTTTATACTATAGGCCTCATGTTTCATCTCGTGTTTTATTAAAATGAATTATAATTGATATCTTAATATGAAGTGTTTGTGTCCTTTTCCTGGGCACACTGGGAGGAACGGCTGCACACTCGCATGAATGTACAGGACTGCAACGGACGAGGCTAAGATTTGCGCTTAATTATAAATTACATTTTCGGTTCGTTTCTCGCCAGCCTACCGTTTGCCTTCAGAACTCTTGGAATATACAATTATTACATGACATGTTTGTATCCTTTTTTTTTTTTTTTTTTTTAAAAACTTAATTAAAATCACTATTCTATTCCATTAAATGGATAAGCAAGAGCAGGGCCGTAATAAAGCTTTAGATCAACATGGTGAGGAAATTACTATTGTATTACTAAGTATTACTATACTTTCATTTTTGTGAGAACTATTATGAGAACTATTATTTTTTTAATTTTTAAAGTTATTTTCAATATTATGTTGTTTGCTGCACATGGAATATAATTCAGAATTGTATGGACTACATTGATGACATTTTTTTGCCAATTTCAGAGTTTGATCACAATTCACTTTCATTGCAGCGTGAACATTCTTTCAATTATCTTTTTTTTTAAGAAAACACTTTATTTAGAATGACATAAGACAATTATGATGACAGCTTTTTTTAAGTGAAGTATCCCTTTAAAACAGACTCAAGCCTGATTATAGACAGAGGAAAGAGTAAACCATTAAAAGCTATTTTTGTTTTAGGATCCATCTGCTGTCTTGACCAGTCTTCTCATGTGGAAGGGAAGCCTATAGTGACTGAGGTTACATGGGTCGTGACACACAGTTGCAGGTGCATCTTAGCCCTCTGTGGTCATAGGTCAAAGGTCAGAGAAACCAAAACCATTTACACCAATTACTCTGTAAACCCATCAAATAGTCTTGCAAGTCTTGCTCTATGCCACCTAGGAATCTATGTAATTTAAGAATTAGTCCATAATAGTTCCACTTTGTCTCTTTAAAGTGTCACTGAACACAAAAAGACCAATGGTATTACGCTAGCAATAAAGAAACCCATTAACACCCCATTAACATGGGATATCCTGTGGCGCTTAAGCACAATTGTCAACAACTGAAATCACATTTCTAACAATAGCAAATCTGCTTGGATTAGAACCGTGAATTCAAAGATTTCAGCAAAATGTTATATTAAACTTGTTTATGAATGAATTAATCACCTTAAACTGCATTTTAACAAGTCTTTCTATTTATCAGAATTGCACAGAAATTCCGACTGAAATGTTTATAGTTAATCACAGAATAATGCTGTTATTCTTGAGCCAAATTTAAGTCACATTAAGTCTTTACATAACGAGTAAAAATATAAGCAAGTTCATGCTAAATTCAAGCATATTTTTTTGTAACATGTTCCTAAATAAGCTGCCAACAAAGTCATTGCAACCACCTAAAAATACAAAGTCCTAATGATGTAATGCCATAGCTGAGTAATATTTTTGGCACAAGAGCAGAGTTCAAAAGCTTAAGCCTTTCGCTAACGTCCTCCAAGATAAATCTGTCAGCAGAGCAAAGCGAGCATGACTGTGTGCGAAAGGTCTACTGAAAGCTGTTTCCCTTTGAACAATAAGTAACTGTAGAGAGTCCCGTCTCTGGTACATCTTCTAGCGGGTCCCTACTTTCTCACCTACATCCGTAGATGCGTTTCACAACCCGCCAGTCTCTCATCACGCCCCTGCATCCTCCCTTTTTATAGTTCTTCCAAAGACTCAGCCCATCACTTTTACGTCTCTATTCTCCCTCACTGACATGCCCTGCCGAACACTAGAGGTGCATTTTTCCCATTCCTGTGCTGTCATCCTCACCCTGCTGTTTACCTTGTCTTTCAGAGGAAGTTCGGCCTATCAGCCTCTCATGAGAAGCTGTCAGAGAGTCTTCAGACTGGTTTCACATCACAGTATAGGTGCTGTTCTCACCTGAACAGGTAGTCATTAACTTCACGCCATCACTCCAACACACGACAGAGCTCCGGCCTGTCATCACCCTTAATACGGGAGCCTAAAAGCTCTCTGAGATCTTCAAGTGCTTCTAATCCCGAGTGAAACTTCTGTAGACATATGGCAAGGTAATAAGATAAGCCTATAGTGTTTTTTTCTACTTTTGAAACATTATGTTGCCATTGTGCATGTTCAACGAAAACATTTAATATGCCAATCATTTGTGCCAAATATATTTGAAAACTCAAATACAAGCCAAACAAAGACATTATTATTCATCTCGTGTAGACATTGTCTCTTGCTATGAAACAGACACCGTGTTTGAATAATTTGACTGGGAAACCTGAGAACAGCATGTACACACTCATATACAGTACCTTCATTGTACAAATATGTGTTTCCAGACATACATGCGCTCTTTAAATTATTTGACTTGACAAAATGGAAACACTCTGTCTCGTTTCCTTGTTCCTAATCGGTGACAGTTAGGTCTAACAGGTCTTGCAGGCTTTGCTAGGTCTGTCTTATTAAAAATTGGTTGCCTTTTGTTCATCTTTACTCAAAACGATCCACCTCCAGGCTCTCGTCTCACCTGCATTCAGTCGGTCACTGGTCTTGTGTGTGTTTGAATACGGATGCAGTCATGGTAGACGTTACACTCATGTCAGCAAGAGTTCATCCAAGTCGAAGAGAAAAGCTGCCAGAAGAGTCAAGTCTGAACACACTCTGTTGCAGGAAACATCACACCCCTCTCATCCCGTCTTTCAGGTGCCCAACAGGACATCGAGTTCCCAAACACATGTTAGCGCTGACCTCCAGCAACTTATTTTCTCAAAGGCCTTTAGTTCAATGAAGAACTAGTGACCTTTGATTGACACGTCTCACTTTAGCACATACAGTGTGTTGTTGAACTCCCTAGAGACTGCTTTCTTCATCTCCCTCTACTGGTGACAAAGCAAAGCACTGACACAATCATCTCCAATAAATTGTTCTATTTGTGTACAGCTACTGAAAGCAAATGTATTTTGTTTTTGCTAAATATCATCTGCATTGCCTAGAAATATCAAATTTAAGATTCAAACCAACAAAAAATCTAACACATCAATTACTGGCCAACCCAAACATCTTCATACGGGTGAAAAATGTGCAGAATAGCACTGTAAAGCATGTAGTAAAAGCATTTCTAGAGCTCAAACGGTAGAGTATCACACTAGAAACTGCACGGTAATAGGTTTGATTCCTAATTTTTTTTAAAAATGGGAAAATTCGCTGAATTCTGTGGAACTAAAATTGTACAAATGTTTTTAGAAGAAGTCTCTTATGCTCACCAAAGCTGCTTTTGTTTGTTACAAAATACATTTTAAAAAAGTAATAGAAATATTGTTAAAATTTTAAAGAACTGTTTTCTAATTTCATATTTTATTCACATAATGGCAAATCTAAATTGGCAAGTCTTCAATATCACATGATCCTTCAGAAATAACTTTAATATGCTGATTTGGTGAACAAGAAACATTATTATAAATTCTGAAAACAGTCATGCTGCTTAATATGATGCAACTACCCAGACATCAACATAGTGTCAGACTGCCGGCCCAGATCCGGCCCACATCTGGTCCGTGTGCAATGCATGCCCCAGATGTGGGCCAGATCTGGGTTTGACACTATATGTTGCTGTCTGGGTATGATGCATTTTTTCCAAGACTCTTTAATTAATAATTAATAAGAACAGCATTTATTTAAAATAACCTTTTTGTAACATTATACATGTCTATCAATTTTAATCAAATACATTAAATTAATAATACATTTTAAAAAATCTTACTGACCACAAACTGAACAATAGAATGAACTAAAATGTGAAAAATTAATTTAAATCCATACCGAATTCAACAGAAAATGTGATACAAATCCACAGATCGCACATCTGGGCCTGCTGAAGCACACTTTTCAGGGAAATATATTAGTCAGATGTTACTGACAATACCACACAATGAAACATACTGAAAACAGATATGTTTTGAGTGTTCATTCAAAGACATAGGTCAACTGTATGAACTGAACTAAGAAAATAGTGACTTAAAACACTACATTTCACTCAATTTACTTATTTTTTAAAAAAAAGTGTTCAACTGTGTTCAACATGTTTGACGTGAAAGAAAACTAGAGTTTGAGGGAAAGGGAAGCCAGAATACTATTCCAACAGCGCATATGTTTAGCAAACTCTCATCCTCTCCGTTCTTCCTCTCCAACAATGGAAGTCTAACGAGTGGGAGGAATAGAGAAGGAAGAGATTTGCTAGTAAAAATAAACGGGTGAAATAAACTCCAGCTATATTGGTGTAGGGTTGCAGCGCTGAGAAACGGGAAGCTGCCTCGCAGAGGCTGTGGACGCTAAAGTGATGAGGATAATCACATTTCTTCTGAAATCAATCCACAGAAAGACTGCAAACAGCAGCCAGAAGATGATCACAAAGGGTTTAGCTTAGTGGAGCATGTGTATAAAGCATCATCATGTGCTTTTTTTATGCAAAAAAATAACATAAAATCAAGATTGCCTGAATATATGCAAGAGTTTGGGATCTCATTGTCTCTCAATTAAAATGTAATAAAGATAACAATTAAATAAAACATAATTACTGACATTGAGAGTCAATTACATACATATTAAAGGCTCAAGTAAATTCAGCTTAAAAAAAACTTAGTTACAGTATATTGTCAGTATAAGTTACATTTCTATAGAACAGTTATGCTAAACGATCTCTAAAAAATGAAAATTGCCATCATTTATTCACCCTCATGTCATTTCAAACCTGCATGACTTACTTTCTTCTTCAGAGCACAAAAGAAGATATTAATAAGGGGAAAAAACTGTTTTTATCCAAACAAATGAGGTCCATAACTGGACCCCATGGACTTTAATTGCATGGATAATACAAAAAAAAGTACACTGAGACATTTTATTCAAAATATATTTTGTGTTCCACAGAATAAGTTAAGTCATACACATTTGGAATGACGTGGCTGCATTTTCATTCCTGAGCGAACTCCTGTGCCAAATAATATCTTTAACTATAAATACATGCGTCTGAGTAGAGATAATCAGTGCATTGATGTTTTGGCAAGATGGTGTTCATGCGAAATGAGGCATGTGGGGATGTGGGACCAGAGGAAGTATCATGTATCTGTGTGTGCGTGAAGGTGAGGCAACACACCCCTCCTAACACCTGAATAAGCCTGAACGCCGCTCCATCCCCAGGTGAGCTCCTCAGCAAGCCGCCTCTGGTTTCACTTCTCTTTCTTTCTCCCTCACTCGCGCCAAATCTCAAGACCCACTCGCTCACCTGCCTGACTCATTGTGTGTGAATGTGTGTATGACAATAGCAGGCCTGGCTGCATCTCTCCTCAGTCACAAAGATTTACACTCCCTCTTTTGAGCCTGGGAAAGGAAGTACACCTGTAATTCTACCCGAACTCTCAAGGTTACACGTTCAGTTAAACCACTTCATTTCTGCTCTGGATCCGTTCCTCAGCCCTGAGCCTAAATTAGGATCACTACAAACTGTACTCCAACTCATGGTACACAGTGTACATACATGTTAAATGACAGTGTTTTAGACTAAAATACTCTAATAAAACCACTCAATATACAGCACAAAGCCATACAACAGTTTTTTTACACTAAATGTCTGATAAACACATGGCACACAATGCAATGTCATACCAGGCATACTTATAGCCTATATGACAGCATGTTTGACATATCTCATAAAGAATTTTCTTTTTCTTTTTTACACAAAATAGCTACTAAAGGTTCTTTGTGAAACACTATTTCATTAAGTAAAAATTAATCTTTAGTGTTTTATGTTTATATTTGGTTTTGTTTTGGGGTACAGCCAACACTGATACTGAGATGTCGTTTGTCCACCTCAGGAGGTCAAGCTAAATAAGCCATTTTAGTTTATTTTAGGATATATTTACAACCCTGTTACCAAAATATAGCAACATGTCTAGATTAAAACAGTGTGTGATCTAATTATTTCTCACAATAAACATTAAATTAACATGAAAATTGAATATTGTGTGTAAAATATTCTAATAACATGTAGAAAAACACAACAGAATGGCTAGTAACAGGGTTGCAGATTTAGCCTAAAATAAGTTTTGCCCACATGTTTAGATTTACTGATAACTATTATTTAATCATTTTTCTTGCAATAAGTTTGATAACAGAGTTGACTCGTCAAGTTTGATAAACGCAGTCTACGCAACGCTTCAAAATAAAAACAGATAAAATATGAGAGTAGCCTACTTACTTCCTACCACGCTGTTGAAAAGGTGCCATGATGCATCGAGGGTGTCCTGTTTTTTATGGAATGGGGTGCATATTTCATGGTTGGGTACGTTTGCACGACTACGATGTAGGCTACTAAAACCGGAAACGTTTTTCTTGTGCGTTTTTCGCACACAGGCGACAACGTTGTCAAAACGATCCCCGTTCACATAGATCCGCGAAAATGATTAAAACGCTATAATGAATGCCATCCAGTGGAGACTGTGTGTTGGTTATGGGTGTCACTTTTTTCACACAAAAAAAAAACGTACTCGGTTACTAACGTAACCTCGGTTCTCTCTAGAGAGGGAACGAGTACTGCGTAATATCTTACGCTATGGGGAAACACTCTTTCCTCGAGATATTGAAGCCAAAAATTATCCTTAATTTTTTTAATCATGCAAAACGCTTTTGCAGCAGCAAGCAGACAAGGGCGAAACAGCTCGCGCGCCCATTGGCTGCCTCGCTGGAAAAGCTGCAGCCTATCGAGTGAAGGCACTGCGTGACGTAATGACGAATGAAGACGCTTCGCGCTCATTTCGTCATGTCCCGCCAGTATAGGCGTGGTCTCGCCCTGTAAATACCCCTCGATAGCTGTATTTCTCTGATTTTGTACACCGAAGCGAACCAGAGCATAGTTCAAGCACGGCAAGATACGCAGTACTCGTTCCCTCTCTAGAGAGAACCGAGGTTACGTTAGTAACCGAGTACGTTCTCTTACGAGAGTATCTCTCGTACTGCGTAATATCTTACGCTATGGGGACCCCATACAAAACGCCGTGCGGACAGGGATCCAACACCAGAGTCCCGGGGCCAAGCCCGGGGCACATCTAGTGCATAATCACCATAACTCACATAGAGTAGAGGAGGAGAGGCTAGATGCATCACTCCTTCATAAAAGTCCCGTAGGGGTACCGACCCGTAAGGGCAACATAGCCGCATTGGCGGCCGATAAGCCCGAAGTTCAGACCGCCAAAAGCTTAGCTTGTAAGGCGGGCACCTCCAGGTTATAGTACTTGATAAATGTCGACGGCGAGGCCCAGCCCGCAGCCGTACAGATATCCTGCAGGGAGACCCCGCTATACCATGCCCACGACGAGGCCACGCCTCTTGTGGAGTGCGCTTTGACACCCAATGGGCACCGCAGGCCCTTGGAAGTGTAAGCCAGCGCTATGGCATCCACTATCCATCTGGATAGGCTCTGTTTTGAGGCGGCGAGTCCCTTAGAACGGCCGCCAAACAAAACGAAAAGCTGCTCGGTCTGCCTGAACTCAGGCGAGCGGGACACATAAGCCCTTAACGCCCTGACAGGGCAAAGGAGACTCGCGTCCCTCTCCTCATCGAGAACCGGAAGGGCTGACAGGGAAATTACCTGGGCCCTAAACGGTGTATTGAGGGATTTCGGCACGTAGCCGTGCCTCGGTTTGAGTACGACCTTTGAGTCGTTAGGCCCAAACTCCAGACAAGACGCGCTTACAGAAAGCGCCTGTAAGTCCCCTACACGCTTCACTGAAGCGAGAGCCAATAGAAACACCGTCTTAAGGGACAGGTGCTTCATGTCCGACAGCTGGATCGGCTCAAACGGGGCGCCTTTCATGGCCTCCAAGACCGTGGAAAGGTCCCAAGCCGGGACTGAAGGGGGCCTGGGAGGGTTTAACCTCCGAGCTCCTCGTAGGAAACGCACGACTAAGTCGTTTTTCCCCAGTGACTGGCCAGACACCGGTTTAGCAAACGGTGCTATGGCCGCCACGTAAACTTTGAGCGTGGATGGGGTCCTTCCCTTATCCATCAGCTCCTGAAGGAAGGCAAGCACTTCCTTAACCCCGCAGTCCACAGGTGAAAAGCCACGGGCTCGACACCAAGTAGAGAACACCGACCATTTCGAGGCATAGAGCCGTCTGGTAGACGGAGCTCTAGCCTGCGCGATCGTGTTTAGCACTCCTTCCGGGAGGCTAGCGGGTACCCGTTGATGGCCCATGCGTGCAGGGACCACAGTTCCGGGCGAGGATGCCAAATCGAGCCCTCCGCCTGAGAGAGGAGATCTCTCCTCAACGGTACAGGCCACGGGGCAGTGCTGGCCATCCGCATCAGGACCGGAAACCAAGCCTGGTTCGTCCAGAGCGGAGCTACAAGCAGCACTGGGCATCCATTTTCCCTGATCCGTTCCAACACCTGAGGCAGGAGCGAGACAGGGGGAAAAGCATACAGGGGACCGCTGGGTCAAGCATGGGCCAGCGCGTCCCTGCTTTTCGAGAAGAATACTGGGCAGTGAGCGTTCTCGCGGGACGCGAACAGGTCCACCTGCGCTCTGCCAAACGTTTCCCACAGCAGCTGGACCGTCTGCGGATGCAGCGACCATTCTCCTGTCGGGACGTTGTCTCTGGACAGCTTGTCTGGACCCGTATTCAGGTGCCCAGGCACGTGCGCCGCTTTCAGAGAAAGGAGGTTGCGCTGGGCCCAGACCAAGAGGGGTTCCGCCAGCCTGCAAAGGCGTGTGGACCCGATGCCGCCCTGGCGATTTATGTACGCCACCACTGACATGTTGTCCGACCGGACCAATACGTGGTGGCCTATTATCTGGGGACAGAAGCGCCTTAGCGCTTTGTCGACTGCCATTAATTCCAAGCAGTTTATGTGAAGGAGCTTCTCCCGTACTGACCATAGGCCAGCTAGTGGTCTGCCCTCGAGCAGCGCTCCCCGCCCCGATGTGGAGGCGTCCGTAGACACCACCTTCACACCCGAGGCGATCCCCAGACTCACACCTGACTGATACCAGCCGGTCACTTTCCTCGGTTTCAGAGCTGAAACGCACTGAAGGTCGACCCTGAGGCGAAATAGACCCGCGGTCCACGCCCTGGGTGAACTTGTGCTTTTAGCCATAGCTGCAGTGGGCGCATGCGGAGCAGGCCCAACTGGAGTACGGAGGCTGCTGAGGCCATCAGACCCAGCATTTTCTGAAACCTTCTGAGCGGGACTATAGAGCCGTGGCGGAAGGATCTCGCGACGTGCTGAATATTTAATCCGCGCTCCGGTGACAGGCGTGCTGTCATGGATAGCGAGTCCAACACTGTTCCCAGAAGGAAATTCTCCGACTGGGGAGCAGTGAGCTTTTCGCCCAATTGACTGTAAGGCCCAGCTCCTCGAGATGCTCGAGTAATGCGGCCCTGTGTTCTATGAGCTCCGTTCGTGAACGAGCTAGAATCAGCCAATCGTCCAAGTAGTTCAAAACTCGCATGCCCCGAAGTCTCAGGGGGGGGCGAGGGCCGCGTCCATGCACTACGTGAACGTACGGAGTGCTACTGACAGGCCGAACGGCAGGACTGTGTATTGATATGCCTGGCCCTCGAAGGCGAATCTCAAGAATCGCCTTTGATGGGACGCTATTTGTATTTGAAAATAGGCGTCTTTCAGATCTATTGACATGAACCAGTCTCCTTGGCGCACTTGCGCGAGGATTTTCCTGGTCGTAAGCATTCTGAACTGGCGCTTCCCGAGCGTTCTGTTCAGCAGTCGCAGATCTAGAATGGGTCTGAGCCCACCATCTTTTTCGGTACCAGAAAATATCTGCTGTATAAGCCCCCTTCGCCCTGAGATAGAGGTTCTATAGCCCCTTTTTCTCAGTAGTTTCGCTATCTCGGCTCGAAGTAGATGAAACACTTCGCCATACACCGTAGTTTCGACTCGCGCCGTATAACGGCGGGGGCGTCGAGCGAACTGTAGCGAACAGCCTCTCGTTATAGTGTTCAACACCCATTCTGATACCCCGGGAAGCCTTAACCACGCATCTGCGTGAATAGCTAGGGGTAGAATGAAATCTGGGCTCTTGGCCGCGGCAGGACGGCGGCTCGAGAGCCCCTGTGTACTGGGAACACAGCGCCGTGTTTACAGCGTTCGAGGCGGGGGGCGCGCTGATCACAGCGGGCAGCCTGGTCGCGCTCAGCTTCTCTATGGCGGGACGCGCAGAGAAAGCGAGCGGGGCGAATCCTGTGGGATTCGGCGCGTGTGAGGGAATGTGGGCACATTTACTAAATGCGGCACATTTTCTACACTGAGAATACTGTCAGCTCGCGCGACTAAATCACTGCTGTGTATACAGCGTGCGAGGCGCGCGCTGATCAAAGCCGGCAGCCTGGCCGCGCTCAGCTTCTCTGTGACGGGTTGTGCAGAGAAGACGAGCGGGGGTGAATCCCGTGAGATTCGGAGTGTCTGTGAGAAATGCGGGCGCGAGACAGCGGGCACATTTTCTGCACGGAGAATGCTCGGCTCGCGCCGACTGAATCAACGCTGTGTTCACAGCGTGCGAGGTGCGCGCTAATCACAGCGGGCAGCCTGGCCGCGCTCAGCTTCTCTGTGACGGGTTGTGCATAGAAAGCGAGCGGGGGTGAATCCCGTGGGATTCGGCGTGTCAGTGAGGAAATGCGGAACAGCGGGCACATTTACTGCACTGAGAACACTGTCGGCTCGCGCCGACTAAATGTGTGTTAGTTTCGTTTTTACAGAAACCAAGGGACACGCATCGTGTAGTGTAAGCGGGCATTGTATGGGCGCGTTCACCACATTTTCTGCACAACCAACATGAGTTGGTTTTATTTGTGCTAGCCCTGCACCGTGGCGGGCTGTGTCTGGGTGTGGGAATGGGCACTGGGACGTGGGCATTCTTACAACACTCGTAACACCATCGGCCGTGGCCGGAACACCAGAAAATGCACTCTTTATTGGATTTATCTGGGTAGCCATAGAAACGGCTTTTGTGCGCAGGCAAGCGGGCTGAGACACCGGCTGCTTCACTGCGAAATACACTGGGACAGTCACAACGCATGGAACTGAACGAGCGAGAAGTTTTGGTGGAAATCCGGCCGCAGCGGGATCTGAACACCGTCCCTTTCCTAGAGAGACTAGGAAGGCCTTGAGACCTCGGGCTTTACCTCAATCCTCGGCCGGGGCCCGCGCTGAGGGGGGCGGCGTCCAGCAGAGCGAGAGCGCGGTGTTTGATCTCGGGCCTGGCGGCGCTGCTAGTTAGCCGAAACGGCGGCCTTTGTGCGCAGGCAAGCGGGCTGTGGAACCAGCTTGCTCACTGCGAAATACACTGGAACAGTCACATTGCTTGGAACTGAACGAGCGAGAAGTTTTGGTGAAAATCCGGCCGCAGCGGGAACTGAACACCGTCGCTTTCCTAGAGAGACTAGGAAGGCCTTGAGACCTCGGGCTCTATCTCAATCCTCGGCCGGGGCCCGCGCTGAGGGGGGCGGCGTCCAGCAGAGCGAGAACGTCGAGGAACACGGAGCGCTCAGCTTCCGTCATCTCGGATAGCGTTAGCCACAAATGTATCTCACCATTCAGGCCGATGTAATCCACGGCTTGAGAGAGCGGACGCATCGGCTCAGTTTCAATGCCGTCTCCGGTAGTTTGTCGAGCTCAAGTGCGGACGCGGCGGCAGACGGCGGCCGCTGTCCGTCTGGGAGCGACTCGAGCGAAGCCGGCGAAGCTGGCGGGCGAACCGGCGAGCTTTGGCGGGCTGGAAATAGCTCGGGAGCGCGCAGGGCGCGGCGCTTCTTGCGGCGCGGCATCACGGCGGGCTGGGATGCGGGCTCGGAGAACGACGCCAGGCGAGTCCGCAGAGTCACCATAGGCAAGCGTTTACAATGATGGCATCCGCCGTCAGCGAGCGCGGTGGCCGCGTGATCCTCACCCAGGCAGGACACGCAGATGACGTGGCGGTCCTCGTCGCTGAGTGGGGCTCGGCAAGAACCACAGGAAAGCATCTTTAAAAAGACGCAGCTCTTTTAGAACAGTAGAAATGGGTGTTGCGTCACGTAAGCAAACACACACACACACTTAGCAGAGTAAAAGGATATAGTACGCCGGAAAGCGCAGCAGGTACGGCAGTTGAAGGCGGCTGGGCCAGCGACTTCAGAAGATGGCACGTCCCGCTGAGAAGGCTACAAGTCAACGGCGCGGCTTCTCACTCTGGATCCCGCGATGCGTGAGCTTCGCGTGAAGAATGAAAAATCAGAGAAATACAGCTATCGAGGGGTATTTACAGGGCGAGACCACGCCTATACTGGCGGGACATGACGAAATGAGCGCGAAGCGTCTTCATTCGTCATTACGTCACGCAGTGCCTTCACTCGATAGGCTGCAGCTTTTCCAGCGAGGCAGCCAATGGGCGCGCGAGCTGTTTCGCCCTTGTCTGCTTGCTGCTGCAAAAGCGTTTTGCATGATTAAAAAAATTAAGGATAATTTTTGGCTTCAATATCTCGAGGAAAGAGTGTTTCCCCATAGCGTAAGATATTACGCAGTACGAGAGATACTCTCGTAAGAGAACCTTGCACTTCTTTTTTTTTTTTTTTTTTTTTTTTTTACAAAGTGACATCCCTAACTACTGGATGGCATTCATAATGTTGCGTTTTCAGGACCCCAAAACGCTGTTGCCGTCTAAATAAATATAATTTAATTGTAATTTTCCATACGACCGGAAGTTTGCAACAGAACAATCCTCAACTAGCCTACTTGTTTCCTTTAACAACATCATGTTCACATTTCATGTGATTTTTTTGCTATTCACACTTGCTAAATATGACCAGATTCCATTTGGATAGCCTATGCATAAACATCAGATTTGGACTGACAGATGAAGAAAAAAAATCGGAATTGGTAATAAAAAAATAATTTAAATATTGATTAAATTAACCTTTTGTTTTTTCCTTGAGTACTAGCCTATATAAGTAATTTTTATGTTTCTTATAGCCTACTCTGGGTAAACTAGCCTACATGTCCAACGGCCAAACAGTTGCATAATGTAGTTTATCCTGAGTAGGCCTATATGAAACTGTATTCATGAATAGGCCTATATAAAAAAATATTCATGAGACACAAAGCCATTAGATTACTAGACTCAAATTTCATACTCTTAGGCTACGTGATGTTCTGTGAAAACATTTTCAGGGAAAACTCAGGTAATATAGTATATTATATTATATTATATATTGAACATTTAAACTGCTCCCTCTGTCTGAATTTCTCACCTGTTGCATGTGGTTCTCTGTCATCTATACTCAAATATATGTCAACCATATATGCTGTGGCATTGTAAGTATCCGCACAATCCCACAATCTAGCATTTCCTTTTATATGAAAAGTAAAAAAATATAACGAAAACATGATGTAAAGGGAAGAGCGTGTGGGAGCAAAGGAAACTTTTTAAAGGGTGTAAATCGAAACTGCCATTTGGAGGCATTCATTTCCTGGAGTATTTGAGTAAATATTATGAAGATATTTCTCAGTGTTCAACAGTCAATTCATCACGCCTCAAAAAAGTTCAACTATTAGCTCACTTGATTCACTTTGTCATACTTAGTCATTTTGAGTTTTAAGGCGGACAGCTCTCCTCCTCGCCAGCCAGTTCTGCTGCACAAAAGAAAAAAACATTAACACCCTTAACTTTTCTCCATCACAGGCGGTTGCATGCCAGAGGCAAAGAGAAATAAATGAACGGCTAGATGAAAACAGCTAGCATGACAGACACGGCTAACTTAAGCAGTCAAATCTCTAGCACACATTACACAGGTGCTGAGAATATTAGCATTGGCTACACACTGAACCTGCAGAGAGGCTGTGGAACAGTATAGGGTCTTGACGGAGCTCTGGAATACTAACATTAGTGGCTCAGTCAAGTGATTTTGTAGATGTACTATTAGTAAGTTCCGAATATTATCTATTAGGTTCGATAAATCTGCAATGAAAATCACATTCTCATAACACGCCAGTGGAAATGGATTCTTTAACTGTAATTTCAACTGCTAGATGTTCCATTTATAAAGTCTCATGGGTGTCTACAAGAAGCAATTAATTGACTGCACTGCACATTACTTACTAACCATCCATTGCACAGAAATAATATACGTTTCATCTCTCCAAGCATAGTTTGGTAAAAAAAAAAAAAATCTATTAAAGCCAATGATATTTACTATTCTATTAAAATAGACAATTGACAATTGAAGTGATACTACATTTTTATATACTTCCAATTTAAGGAAGTAGAATTAAAATGAACTGTGATGTAAAGAAATTTCATGCAACTGCAATGTGTTTTTTAATTAGAAAGAAGAAAAAAAAAATTCAGACAAGGCTTTGTCAAGCCATCATTTAAACCTTAAGGAAGTTTGAAGGTTTATAGAAATGTCTCCTATAGAGTTGTTTTACTTAATTTTTTCGTGATTTATGAAAATTGTAATTCAGTTAATTATACTTTCTGTGTAATTCAACTTCCTGTGGGTCATGGCCAATTCCATTTAAATTCAAACTCACAAAAAGTATATATATATATGTACATCTAACCATATGTGTAAACACTGAACCACTTGTAGGCCGACACTATAACGTTTCAGTTATACGGACTTCATGGATCTCTTAGCTGCGGGTAACACTACACTATTACTTTTCAGCTACAGCCGAGATCTGTAACAGGTGATAGATGAACTGCAGAATTCTTTTTGTCCTTCACATTTAAGTGCTTGTCAGATGGGATATGAGGCACAGAGCCCTATCCACACGAGGAACAGAAATGCCTCAGAGTCCATCTCAGACAAGTTTTTATGGAGCTCCGAGCCCGAGCGGGGCGAGGGAGATAATTGGCCGATGGATATTTCAGACACTCAGCTCTCGAAGTTCCAGCTTTCCAGGTCTCGGCCAACCGGAAGCGAGGGCTTCTGGGATAGATTTATACGGGTTCTGGCCTAAATTGCACATGTCAGGGTCGACTCTCTCTAATATTAATATTAATTCCTTTTGGAATGGAAGCTGATTCTGGCAAGAGTAGCACGTCTGGAGTTCTAAGTAGTTTTCCATGAGTCTAATGTAGAACTGAGGCTTTGGAGATATGATGACAAAAACCGCCCCTCTCTCTTTCCCTTATTCTTTTTTTTTTTTTTTGTCTTTTTCCTTTCTTACTCTCAGTCTTTTTTTTTTTTTTGTCTTTTTCCTTTCTTACTCTCAGTCTTTTCACTCCACCCCACATGCTTTTTATAAATGCCACAATTTCCTCAGTTTCTTCACAAGGTATCCACAAAACATTAATCTGGACTATTAGAAATAAGACTCAAATCTGCAGCTCTCGCTTGTTATTTTAGGAAAAATATACCTTTCAGAAGGAAGAAAAATAGCAATGGCCAGAAAACAGTGATCTGAAAAACAACGGTGTATTCAAAGATGTCTAAATGCGAGCAAGTCCTCAACATAACTAAAAATCCTAGGCTACACATGCACAGAGGTACCATACGGAATTTCCCAAATCACACATATCTTGACATACTCCTATGTGTGGTGCTTTTTGTGTTGTTCAAGTCTGCAAAATTCCTCAGAGGTCCTCCAATTCCTATCATCACTAGGCTCAACTCTTCCGATAGATCCTTCACTGCTTGGTCGGTATTGACATTCCTTTTCATATAATTTTAGTTGAAAATATGAGATCAGTTGACTAAAAATATAACGTAACTCTAGCTTAAGCTACGGGCCTGCTTCTGATCTGTCCCCAAGCAGCCCGATCACTCATAAACACAAGTGCTTTGAGTTCGTTTACAGTCTACCGGCAGCCAAAGACATCATTATACCTGATCCCACGTGTGCCAAAAAGTGCTATTCAGGCTTAAGGAAGGAGGCCTGTACTATCGCAAGAAGCAGGACCGCACACTTACTTACCACACAGTGCGCAGATTTCACCAGTTCTCTTATAGGACAATTAACAGTATCAGCAAAGCACAGTGGCCGCTGCCAAAATTCAGTCCTTGTTTGCATTGGAAGCCATGTGAAATATGCTCATTTCGTACTCTTGTTCTAAAGTGTGTAAACCACAGAACTCTTGGGGGTTTACTTGTGTTTTGCCTGCTCGTAAATTATTTTCAGCGCATTGAGAGCAAAACAGTTGCCTTTTGATCCATTATGTTTTGTCATTGCACATAAATTTGGAGCAGATAGAGGGACTTTTTGGTCATATGTTAACAGCACTATTGATCTCTCCAATTCCATGCACAATAGCTGTGTGTGACAAAATCCAAACATTGCTTCCAAGCAGGTGATGCAAACAAGTTCTAAGTCTGACCTGAGCCAACTTTGGGAATCTGTTGCTATAAAGGAATGCAAACAGCCTCTTTTAACAGAACAGTCAAATCCACTTTGGAGTCGCATAGATCTTCATTAGGCTTCATTAAACTCTCCTGTTCTGGGGAAAAAGCCTTCTGCGCGCACATTCTTGAGTTGTCCCCTTTGCTTCCTTCGCAGGCAGGATGTGAGTTCAGCTGGGAGCTGATCCTTTGCAGAAACAATGGCTAAGATGCACGTCAGACTAGGCCAGCTGTGTCTCCAGCAAAGTACCAGGGGAAATGCAGGAAATTATGGGCTCCTGATATACAGAACTACTGTGCTCTGCATTGAACATAGAAAGCAAATACACACCAAATAGATTCTACTCATGTGAGAAATGATCAGCTATCAATATATCACATTCCAGTTTATACTTTGTGTGGGCGTCCTTCACTTTGCTAAAAGCAAGCACTGAAATTATATTTAATGAAATTATACCTTTATAGGATACTGTCTTGTTTGTTCTTTGTATTAAGATGTTTTGCTTAAATAGAGCAATATTTGAGGATCAATTTCAATATTTGAACATGGCCCTTACATCAGTCATATACTTGAAGAAAAATAAATTCCCCTGTTTCTTTGCCATTTCACAGGAATCAAGAGGACAAACAAAAACATCTGGAAATAGTCATGAGGTAAACAAATACCCAACATTAAATATTGTATGCAGCAATATTTGTTTTTATCTCGAATGTCCTGTGCACGTCGAAAGCTTGAGAAACCTGTTCTCTCCAAACTGCAAGTTTTCCATGGGAAAATTAAATAAGTAATTTAAAAGAAAATGGCAAAAGGAAATGGGAAACAAATAGGCAAAATGACAAAAAAAACCTGATAGATGTGTGTCTCTTGTGTATAATAAGAGTCATGAGTTTGAGAATTGCCATTTGCTAAGATCATGAATTAGATTATGCATATGTGAATCATATTTTGTCAATAAATAAATTGAGATACTTCAGCTCCATAGAATATGGTTGTCAGTCCAGCATTTGAGTGCTTAATACGGTTGTGTTCACACACAGCTCGGAGAGTGACAACAGCATTCTACAACCGAACTCACACCCGTTAAGAGAATTTTCACGGCTCATTCTCTGTGAAAACATGCTGTGTGAAACTAATAGTAGAGAATTTGTTGTCTGTCTGTCACGTCATATAGTCTATGCACTGCACACACACTTGTCTCGTGTGTGTTTCACGATAACCATAAAGATAGTTCTAAAAATCATTCCACACCATGCACAGCTATAACAATAACAGCACCGAGAAACGCTATTGTTGTAATCCCTTTCAGAATCAATTTTCCCCCAGCTGATAAACGATAAAAACATTGACAGCCAATAAGAATCCATCATGCTTTAACGAGCTTGAGCATTTAAAACAGCAGACGACAAAACGGCAGCGTGCTTAGCTTTGTCATCTTCGCCCGAATCAAATTCTGCACTCTTGATTCACACAGGTGTGAAAGCTGCTGTCTTGCTGCATCAACGTTCCATTGTTATGGACGCCATCTTTGATATTCACTTGAGGAGCATTTTTAGACGTTTTCGTGGATCTTTGTGAACGGGATCGCTTTGACAACGTTGTCGTCTGTTTATGAAAAACGCAACAAATCTTTTTTAGTTTTAGTACATCGTTGTTGTGAAAACATACACTTAGTCATCTCACTAGGTTCCAAGTAGAGGTCTACACGGGTCCAAAAAGTCGTCCAATATTTCAAAAGCTGGACACAGACCAAATCCTAGAAATGTGCAAATCCTAGAAATGCCATAAATGTAGGCTACTACTCGGAACCGACCATGGCCTTGTCTATTATTTGAAAGCTGAACCCTAGTCATTGTGTCAATCATAATTTGTGTTTTTTATTCCCGGCTCACACTTTTCTTATCCTAATTTTACAAGTTGCAAGTTACAAAAAACACACAAGCAGTGCTGACTGAATCTGATCATGGCCGGGTGTTCTCCGAGTCCGATCGTCTCGGGTATTACTCACAATCTTAAACAGGCCCGGGACCCGAAGTAATAGATTCCTGATCTTCGGGTGCTCATGTAGACCTCTAGTTCCAAGTGATATTTAAGGCTAGCAGAAGAAAAAATGATTAAGTGTAGTCAGTTCTGGTAGGTACTTTAGTCAAGCTCGCATCAGCTGACTCTCAGCTGATACACATCATCTACCTAAAAGAATTCGACGCCTATCACATGTAAGCTCCTTCAGTATTATCAGCAGCTATCGTGTTCCTCAGTAGCTACCCTCCTCCATCCCAAGTTCCTCCTCTTGTCCAGTCAGGATTTGGGATTCCCCAATTCGAATTATGTTAGAGGCTACTTTAAAATCTTGAATTAATGATATCTGCAATTCATGTTGGTTCTGTTCTGTTTACCTTAAGGGGGTTATTGCTGCTCTCCCTGCTCTTATCTATGCTAGACTGCATGGATGCGCAGGGAGTTTTTGCCCAGAACAGAACCATACCGCCAATCCAAACTGTAAATGATAATTAATTGCCAATCGTATTTGACGATAGTGATCCTGACAGAATTGTGGATATACACAGAAAAATACTTTGAAATAATTTTCACTCAGAATTAGCGAGTAACACGTTGAATTAAACATGAATTTTTAAAATAATAATAAAATAAATTCTTACCCAATAGAAAATCTCAGAGAAAAACTTGAGTTGTGAAAAATATGATACACCGGTGTTTTGCCAGATGAGAATTATATCTATGCATCATCCTTTTACTCTATTAATTCCTTTTATAACTGCATCATATATCTCTTTTATAACTCTTTTAATTTTCCTTAACTGCTTTTATTTTGTGATTATTTTCATTCCTTTCTGTAAAGCACTTTGAATTGCCAGTGTATGAAATGTGCTATATAAATAAACTTGCCTACTTTAAACCTCTTGGTGTTGAGTCTTAATATCCTAATATTGGCCCCTGTGAAAAGGCCCCAATGAGTCACCCTACGGCTTTGCAGTTTTTTGAACGTGTCATGCTTTTAAGATGCATTACAGTGTTGTGCTTGGCCCGAGACAAAATCAGCTATACACGTTTAGTGTAAAACTCTGGCTCATTCAGAGCTCTGTTGAAGGCTCACTGGCCTAGAAACTTCTGGCCTCGGTCTTCGGTCCTGGAGAGCATGGGCTTCATACAGTACCTGGTGAGTGTTAGGTGGAGTTTCTGAAGTGTCATTACTTGGCCATGTTGATGGAACAAGCCAGGATATAGAAGGACATAGAAACAGCAGGACCCAAGTAAATACAAGAATCTTTGTCACCAAGACAGGCAAAAATAACCTGAACCCATTACAACTCACAATGTCTTCTGTTAAATTATTTTTATGCATCACTAACCTTTCAACAAACCAGTACCATCATATTTTTATTGTATAATATTTTTGTATTTTCATATATTACAATTATATTTATCAAAACTAAAGGCTGGAATACAATACTACACCACTTTAGAAATATGATTTTATCATACACTTGCCAACTGGTTAGAGTTAATGGTTACAAATAAAAACTGGAACTCATACACTAAATGACTGAGGATAACACACTAACATACTTTCAAGTTTTTATGAACACAACAAACTCACATAAAAAAACATGAACCTTGTTGCAAGAAGAAATGAAAAATGAAAAATAAAAGTGTTCTAAAATCAGCACAACATGTTTGATATCCTACGACTGGATGGAATCATAGTCTGAAACTAGAATATGAGTCTGTGTCCTTCATACACACTACTATCTCTGACTTTTGGCAATTAGCATCGCCTTATATAGACTGTAAAGCACAACAAAAATGTGTGCAGTGTTTGGGGAACTTACTTTTAAAAAGCAATGCTTTACAATATTGCATTACTCCCTAAAAAGTAACTAATTTTGTACTTTACTTCTTCTCACCTGGCCTTCTTCCAAGTCTTGCAGGTGTATTTTTTTTTTTTTTTTTTACTGAGAAGTATTTTTTTTGCTAGTGTTTAATCCACCAATGCATTCAACAACATAGCCTATATAACATAAACCGTGAATGTTTAGTCGATTCATGGGCATACATAAGTGTGCCTGTCTAAATTACTGTTATGGAAAAGAGAAAGGATTTTAATTTAGTAGTTTAAAAAAAAATGTTTAAGCAAATTAACAATGCATGTAAACATGCATTACTTTGCATAATGCATAAAAAAAAGTAAATAACGCATTACTTATGTCAAAAACGTAATCTGATTACATGAAATCAGAAGCCAACACTGGCCTTAAGTCATAAAAGATCTCAGTTTGTGTTTTCAATTTGCTTGAAAAATAATAACTACAATATTCATTACAGTAGGCTAAAAACTATTTCATTAAAAATATTTGTTTCATTTAAACATTCTATGGTCGTTGTTATTAGTAGTTTTCCTTTTGGACCATTAGTCAACAAATAACTGAACAAATGTCAAAGTCTGAAAGTTTTTTTATTTAACACAGATAAAACCTATAACCCTGGACTTGAAACATGTTTGGACTTGAGAATGAGTTTTTTTTGTGTGTTTTTTTTTGCCAAAGGGGTCAGCATTTTGTTCATCACACCTTGAAGTGTCACATACAGTCTGAACTCTGATCCCCACAAAAATGCTTTATTATGCCTGAAAGGTCCTTTCAACAAAATTAAATGAAAAACAAGGCATGTAAATCATGTGACTGTTGATATAGTACATATTTTTTATGTCACTTCCTTTGAAAGGCAAGAGTCCACTGCCTAAAACGGACATCTTGCATCTATGTGACAGAAGCCCCAACACTTGCACTGAAAAAACACTTTCTTAAACCAGTTGCACAGCTAATTGTCAAAATGATTAAACGCTTTCGCTGACAGGCCTGTCTCCTCTTGTTCCTGAATTGCTGGCCATTGGGAAAAATAGATTATCATCAGCTGTCTTAAAGGTGTCAGGGCCAAGTAGCACTACAGTTAATAGACTACCTCCTTCCTTCCTACTTCCCTAAATGATCACAGATAAACAGACACCAACCCACATACACCCACACTAAGAATTTCAAATAATACATAATGTCCTTAGCAGATATAAATCAACAAATGAATCTAAAAGCTTCCCAAACTGTTAAGAAAACAGTATCGGATTTTACGTTTAACCAAATCAAAATGAAGTTTATTGTGGGTGTCAAAGAGCATTCATCCTGTCCTCAAATGTAAAATGAAACAGTAATAAATGCTTTAAGACTTATTTTATTTAAGAACAGTGCATTATGAGGTTTTGTGGAAGTGTGACATGGGTGGGAGTGTGCAGTGTGATGTAGTGACAGCATTGGAAGAGTGCAGACGGCTCGTCTCAGGGCAGGTCTGCTTTCGAGAGTCAGTGGTATTGTTTTAACAGTAAATCTGTCATAATGTGACAAGTCAGTCTGACATTGATAAGGTATTATTACTACTCATTGTTTAGAAGTCGAATATCTTAAATGAAAGGTAATTACTCAGCGGGTTTTATGTCCTGGCAGCCACCATCAGTGTCTCAGAGACACGTCAGGACATGTCCTCCCCTGTCATTGCCAATGCTTGCATTGACGCTCATTGGCTACAGGGGACTTATTAAACAATGTCACTGGAAAAGTACATCAAATGATCGTACAAAATATTATAGTGTAGGGTTTCCGGCCCATAAGCTCTTTATCAATTTTAAGTTTGGGGATAGATATTCAATAACTATTAATCTATGATCAACAAATTATTGAATACAGTTTGAACCGGGTCCTTACGTTAGTAAATTCCCCACAAAGGGGTGTACAGCGTACCCGTCTGTTCAGGGTAAGTATATAACAATTAAACACAACGAATTATGGTTAATTATTAATATACATCCTACACAGAGGAATGGCTGATCTTCAACAATACCAAAGCATTTGACCCCTCCTCGCTCATTCACACGTCCGCCGTGTATTTAGGCTAAAAGGGTACAAATGACTTATGGTCTATTTTAGCTTAAATTAACTGACAATGTTTTGTGCACTTAAACGATTATCAGATTGTAGCTAGGATCTTTTATATTAAAGAGGCTTTGTTATACGAGCAACAACCACAGAGTCAATAAAGTATAAAATGAGGTTTAATGAATGAACTAGACTACATGTAACAGGATATAGATTAAACAAAATGAAATAAAACAATAAGAAAAGAAAACACAAGGAAAATACAATTGCTAGCACAGTTTAGAGTAAACCCTTTAGAGACAGCCACAGGAGATATACTTTACAACGTCTAAAATTTGGTTTGAACAAGTTTTGCATTCAGACCTGTAAGTTCTTGGTGTGCGGGCGGCGTCCAGAGAGATGGAGGGGGGTTCCTTTGACTCCAAGCGTGGTTGATTCGCGGGAGATTCAAACGTTCTGTATGCGTGAAGAGAGTCTTTTCACCGGAGTGCTGACAAGACTTACGAAACGCACGTAGAGGTCTCAGTCGGGAGACGAGAACACTAAGAACAGACTGGCTATGCGCAAAATGAAACGAAGTTAAAGTAAAAACAGGAACATTAAAATAAAATACGAAGATTACAAAGAATACACAGGAACAGGATACACACGGACAGAGAGATTGTCTCTGTGTTGGAGAATTTAAAGATGAGCTGGGCACGCCTGGGTAAGGCGCGCCGGCCAATGATAATGGCCCATCTCGAGGAGCGCGTACGCCCCCTGAGTGGGTGTTGTTCGGAGTCAATTTGCAACTTTATGATCAAGAAGAAATTAAGCTTGCTTTGGGAAATGGGATTATACATGTGATTATACATTTCACGATATTGATATACAGCTTAATGGATAGATCAGATTAAAAGGGTCACAACCGTATCAAGCATCATACGTTAAAAACATACACGTGCAGAATTACATCTCAAAGCGTATTTTCAGGCACTTATAAGTATTTTACATTCATGAAAACATTCGTAATACAAGTTTGCACATTTACAGTTCGTCTACATGTACTTTAACACACTGAAGATGTTTTAGTAATGACTTAGGATGTAAAAGTCCTACGTTTAGAGTTTCCTGCGTGTGTAAGTATGTGCGTAGGTGTATGTGCGTGAATGTGTATTGCTCTCGGCGGGAAACAGACAAAGCAACGTATGTTCTGCGCTTTCCCCCCCCCCCCTCGTTTCCGTCCGGGGTGGGGAGAAGAAGGCCTGTTTGTTGTCTCAAGTGAAAGAAACCGCTGTTTGGGGAACACTTAAGACAATTTGTCAGCGTAGATGACACCTTTAGGGTGTACTCTCTAGACGTGAAGACGCCAGTTCGGGAGATAGAGGTTCCGAGGGCTGACCACATGGCCTTTTAGGAATGTCTGTTAAAGTTAGGTCCCTTTGTTCTGGATTTAAATTGGTTGCGAGTTCGTGACTCAATAAAAGAGAATTAATGAAAGCTCCAGAGTCTCTACAGTTTTCCCCCCTTTCGGGAGATGATGTCCCTGCGGAGAGATCGTCTGCCGACAATCATTGCATGGGAGGATGGAAGGTGAATCATGAATTCGGATAACCGGTGATTATCAGGGCTGAGGGCTTAGCTCAATGAGGTTACCGGCGGCTTCTTGCGTGTTATCCTCCTTTCGGGGGTTTCGTCGGAAGCCTCCGGACACGGCTTTGGAGAGCCTGACGGTAGATGCTCGGGTCTCGTTGAGTCTCTTGTACAGGATGAAAGCCAAGCCCAATGTTAGGATGTGACTGACTACCATAGAGAGGCAGAGCGCAGTGTCTGCTGCGGTCCAGGCTCGGGCAACAGGTGAAGCAGTCAAAGTGGGCTGTCGAGACAAAGCTTGTAGGGCGGAGTCAAGAGGAGCAATGTCAATTAGCTGTGACCCCCCTGTCTCAATTTCCAGTTCCAGCTCTGGACTCAGGGTGAAATTGTGGTCTTTGAAGAAAGAGGGAATTTCCAATTCTGTTTCGTACTCGTGGCTCGGAAGATGATACAATGCCAGATCGTCTACGTGGAGGATGGCACCTTTAGGTACTTGAATCCACATGCTCTGGTTGAGTAGGCTGACACGGGTAGCGGTGTCATGTTGGTCATAGGTGAGAGTGGCAGTGAGTACCGGAGTGTTGACAAGCCACCGGTCACCGATGATCTCTGCTCGGGTTTCTTCCACTTGTATGCGAGGCTTAGCTTCGGCAGGGCAGCGGTTGTCGCTGGACATGGTTTGCAGTCCGCAAATTCCATCAGTGTTGTCTCTAAGGAATGGTTTGCTAGGGCACAGATAATGAATGTCTTTCGTCAAGGTGCACATGTGCAGGTTTGGAGCCAGGTACAGCTGAGGATCGCTGTCGTGGTAGGCTACCACTTCGGGAGTGCGGATCTTGATGTGCGTGTTACCTTTCCAAAACCCGACGTTGACAATGTCTTTGAGTCTGTAGATTCGGCTTGACTCGATGATGGGTAAGTTCAGGAGGAATCCCATTTCTCTCTGCTCTGGGTCGACATAGAGTGGGATGGCGCTGCCCAGAGAGTAGGCCAGGTGTACTTGGAGCGGATCAGCTGGCGTGGTGATGGCGGAAGCCAGCACGTTCTGGACAAGGCTCAGAGGTATGAGGTAGGGTGGGATCCTACCCATGGCTAGGCTGTCAATGGAGGAGCTCACCTCCCGCAACATGTCCGTCATCAGGGCGGTGACCAGCTGAGTTTGGGCAAAGTCATTTTGAAAAACAGTGAACAGCTGTTTCATGGAATTCACAGTCTGGTTCAGCATGACGCTGTGGGTGTTGAGAATGACCACAGTTCCCTTTAAGGTCCTTCCGATGGTCTGCAGAGAAGCACTCTGCACGGTGAGCTGCTCTTTTAACTGGGGAATCTCTGTCTGGATTTCAGCCACATGTCGTCTCACGGTGGCTAGGTTAACAGCGTTGACGCTTGACATACCAATGTTGAACAGAGTTCCCACTGCAGCTGCGGCTCCCAGGAGGGCTCCAAGGAACCGTTTGGGGCGGCGGTTGTGTCCGCCTAATTCCGCTTGGGTGACGGTCATCTTTTCAAGTTGGTTTAGCATGTGTCTGACGTCGGCCTCGGCGTGGGCGATGGCATCCTCTGTCCACCGGGCTCCGGCCCAGCTGTACTGGGCTACTGCGCTGGGGTAATGTGCTCTGTACACGTTGCGGGGGTCGAGTCGAACGTACACCTTCTGGGTGTGGGTCCGACAGTTGGTGATCAGGAGGCCTGGTTGTTCTCTCAGCACGATGCCTGTCGACGGGCCAGGTGTGATGACGTCAGGTGGCGGTTGTCCTCTGGTCGACTGAAGGCAGAAGATTGCAAACCATAGCAGCATCCTATTAGAGGTGAAAGGGGAGATGTGGAGAGAGAGGGAGAGAGAGAGAGAAGCAGTGTGTCAGCGAGAGTTGTCCTTGGCGTTGGCAGGACAGTCGTTTCGCTCCTAGGATGGTAAGCAGTTTAGTTTGCATTGGCCCCTCCCCGCCTTTCTCTGCCAGCAGCAGAATGTCTCTTAATTTGGTTGCGGTGAACCCATTTGAGCACTGGGTCTTTCTGTCCCCGGCTCAATTGGATTCGGTACGCCACTGGGGACAGTTTGTCAACAATTTCATGAGGTCCTGTCCAGTGGGGCAGGAATTTCTTTGACAGCCGCTGGGAGGCTGTGCGTGGTGGCTGTGCGAAGCTGTAATACCAGACTCTGTCACCCACGGCTAGTTCCTGGTGTGACGCTTTCCGGTCATAGTAGGCTTTCTGGCCCTCTGCGCTCTTTTGAAGCTGTTGTTGGGCGAAAGCAAAGGTTGATTTCAAATGCTGGTGCAGCTCATCGAGGTACTGATGAGTGGTGCAGGCTGTGATGAGACTGGAGTCCCCTGGCTGATACAACAGGTGCAGTGGCAGTGTCATCTGTCGTCCAGTCATTAGTTCAAAGGGAGACACCTGAGTTGAGTCCTGGGGAGTGGCTCTGAGGGCCATTAACACCAGCGGGAGTTTCACATCCCAGTCCTTCTGGTTGGCAGCCACATACTTTCTCAGCATACTGACCACAGTCCTGTTAGAACGTTCAACTTGGCCAGATGAGATCGGTGAAAAACTGATATGTAGTTGAACGTGGACCCCCAGGAGTTTCCAGATCTGCTGCATAATCTCAGCTGTAAAGTGGGTACCTCTGTCTGAGTTGACACTCATTGGCAGTCCGAATCTGGAGAAGATGTGATTCATCAGAAGGTATGCCGTGGTCTGGGCGGTGTCATTGGCTGCTGGAAGACATTCTACCCATTTTGTGAACTGGCACACGACTGTGAGGAAGTACTTGTTGCCCCTTGTTGACCTTGGCAGAGGTCCTACCCAGTCGATTTGGAGGTCTGACCAGGGGAATGTGACTCTTCTGCGTTGCAGTGGAGCTCTGTGATTCGGATTTGCAGGTTGGAACTGACAGCAAATTAGACAGTCTTTGACATATTCCGCCACGTGTTCTTGCATGCGGGCCAATACGCTACTTGCTTCAGTGTCTTATAGGTGGCACGGGTACCGTGGTGTCCAGCACTTGGCGCATCATGAGCATACATCAGCATCACCCCCCTTAGGCACTGAGGGATCACAAGCCTTGGCGCTGTGTTGTCCTCAGGTGCATACCACAGAATGTTGTGAATGACACGGAGCATGTGCTTGATGTCATGCAGCCGTCTGAGGCACGGGTCGTCAGTGAGATCAGACGGTGTGAGTGGGTGGTTGGAGGGGTCAGAGAGGTGGTTTAGAAAAGTCTTTATGGACGTGTCAGAGGCTTGCATGTCTGCTATGTCGTTGTTTGACATCTGCGGAGTCAGAGTGAGAGGCTGGGAAGCAGGCAGTGCGGCAGGAAAAGTTCGTTTGCTGCGGGTTAGCACTGCCACATCAAAGGCTGGTGGTTGGGCTGGAGGTGACCATATGTTACCGTGCAGTGCGCCAGTCTTGGCAAGGGCATCGGTTTGGTCATTTAGGTCCTTGTCGAGGCCCGGTTGCTTGGAGTGGCCTTTCACCTTCTTCCAGTAGACAATCATGTCATGTTGTCTAGTCAGGTCGTCACATGCCTGAAACAAGTGTTGGTGTTTGACAGGCTTGCTGTTTGACGTCTTAAAGCCATTTTGTTTCCACCCTGGAAGGTGGCATGTGAAACTTAGTCTGGCATAGTTCGAGTCTGTGCAGATAAGGAATTCTTTGATGTTATGTGTCGCTGCGATTTGCATAGTTATGAGAATCGCTGCCACCTCAGCATATTGTGATGACTGAGGCCCCAGCTTAAAGTGTTGTGGTGGGCATGGCAGATCATTTACCCATAACACACCCGCACCAGCTTGGCGGATGCCCTCTTGGTTGTAGGAACATCCATCGACGTAAGCTGTGGGCATACCTTGGCACGTGTTGTCATCGAAGTATCTGTGACATGTCTGCTGTTGTGGTTCTTCCACATCAGCCGTTACAGGTGGTGCGTTATCAGTGCAGTTCTGGCAGGCAGCCAGGCCGTTGCCTAGCGCAGATTTGTGGTTCTGGGCATACCGTGCTTCGACATTGCGCCCTTGGAGGGCCATTAACCACGTGGCGATGCGGGAATTGGTGACCACGCCATCGCGGATGCGTTGGCTGTTGAGGAACATGACAGGCTGATGACAAGTCTCTATGATAACTTTCTGAGCTCCAATGTAGTTGGAGAACCGTTGTATGGCCCATACAGTGCAAAGCAGCGCTTTTTCACAGTCTGAGAATTTAGTCTCTGGTGGAAGGAGTGTCTTGCTGGCATACGCTACAACTCTTTTGTCTTGATCGTGTCGTTGGTACAGACCAGCGCTGAGACAGTGGTTGGAGAATCCCGCTTCCAAGTAGAATTCTTTTTGTGGGTCAGGGTAGGCCAGACATGGAGCTGTGCACAGATGACGTTTCAGCTCATTCATGGCATTGTCCTGGACGGGTGTCCAGACAAAAGGGCAGTCTTTTTTCAGCAGGGCAGTCAGTGGCTTTGCAATGTCTGAGTAGCTTTCTATGAACTGCCGTGAGTAGTTACACACTCCCAGAAAGCTTCGCAGTTCTGAAAGGTTGGTGGGTGGTTTGATGTTTTGAACAGCTTGTATGCGGCTGGACTGTGGTTCGATGCCTTGCGACCCGATCAGCAGTCCCACGTAGTTGACCTTGGTTCGACACCATTGACCTTTGTGGAGGGCGATCTTGGCGCCTGCAGCTGTTAACTGGTTCAAAACATAGTCTATTTCTGCCAGGTGCTCGGTAACTGTTGTGCTCTTCATCAGCACGTCGTCCACATAGATGAGATTTCCTCTCATTCTCGCATCAGGGCATGCTTTGTTCAGGAAGATGTTAAACTCAGCGGGTGAGTTGGCATAGCCGAAAGGGCACCTGGTGAAAGTGAATTGTCTGTTACCGAACGTGAAAGCTAGCTTGTACTGGTCTTCTGGATGTACCGGCAGGGTCCAGAAACCTGAAGCTACGTCGAGCGTAGAGAAGATTGTGGCTCCTCTGATTCTGGGGATCTCCTGCTGCAACTGCGTCATCGGCCATCGTGACAGTGGTACCTGTCGATTCAACTTGCGGTAGTCGATCGTGGGGCGCCACCGGCCATTCGGTTTAATTACCGGCCAGATAGGAGCAGAATAGGTGCTATTGCATGGGCGAATTACACCTTTTTGAAGCATAGAGTCAATAATTTCTTGCACCGGTTCATGTGATGCAATGGGGATCTTGTACTGTCTGACAAAGGTGGGAGGAGCGTCAGGGTGCGTTGGAATGCGCACGGTGTGAAGGTGAGTGAGACCACAGTCTAGAGAGTCTTTGGCAAATGACGCTTTGAATTTGTAAAGGACTTGTCTGAGTCTTTGTCGATCTGCATCCTCTTTGATTGCGTCGGCGTCTTTTAGAATTTGCTGAACTTGAGACTCAAATCCTGGATATGGCTCCTCTGTGGGTGAACCGCTCGTGGTGTTTGCAGGCGTGGGTGCAGCAGGTGTTTCAATCTGGCAGATAGGCTGTTTGGAAACTGTGTACACGGCAAGGTGTTGGTCCTCCGTCAGTTCCGTTCTGCAGACTTGATCTTTGTCCATCGGCATGACTGAGGCGATGGAGATGATTTTGAAGGGTGCTGTGTGCAGTGTGTCGCCTGTGCATCCTTCTGGTATCATTGAAGCTGGAATAGGCCCAATGACAGGTAAAGTCAGTTCAAAATCAGGAAAATCATAGCTCACGAGCCATCCTAGCCGATAGGCTTTTGGAATTGCAATGTCCACTGCTATGCAGTTGTTGAAAAGGATGTAGACTGCACGAGATGACAATTCAGTGAGGGGTGTGGCTTCAAGTGTGAGTCCAAGTTCAACGCATTCGGGTGAAGGTTGAAAGAAACCCAGTGTGTTGTTTAGGGTTTGGCCACGTCGTATGTTGAGCCGAACAGCGACCCCTTTGGTGTACGCAGGTACTACAGTTGCCTGTTCGCTGATTAGAGTGCAAACCTCTGGGATGGTTTGGCCTGACAGAAGACTGTCAGTGTGTGTAGTAACAACAGCTGTTTGTAAAGTCAGTGGGGCCCAAAGTACCTCATTAATAAAATCCACATGCGCCTGGAGGCGAATCAGAATGTCTGCTCCAATGTAAACATCGTGGGGCAGGTCCGGAAGGATCAAGAAGTAATGAGTCAGGCACCGATGGTTCCAGTTCAAGTTCAAAGCACAGATACCTTTTGCAGTCACCAGGTTTAATGGGCATGAGTTCAAAGGGAAACGTGTGCGTTTGCTTGCAGAAGGAAGGTTTGGTGTGACTTTAATTAGCTCGTTGAAAAGTGACAGGCTGATAGCACAGTTGTCGGCCCATAGGGCGAGTACAATGTCAGTAGTGGTTACACCATTCAGCTGCAGGTCGGTGGTGACCTTGGGGCAGAAGGACTCAGAGTCTTTGGGGAGTTGAAAAGTGCAGAGTAACGAACTTGAATCTCGCTCCGGTGCAGAGCCTGTGTTCCCATGGCTGGCGGTGACAGTTCCCGTGACCTGACAGTCTGGCTCCGTTGACCTGGGTGGCTGACAGGGGAGAGGTTCTCGCACTTGAGCCCAAATCTTCAGTTGTCTGAAGTCCAGCAGGGGCTCGAAGCGATCTAGTAGATCTTTGCCGATGAGAAGGGGAAACGTGTTCATCTGTGAAATGTACACGGGGTGTATCAAGCTCATGTGACCAAGGGTTAAGTGAAGGGGAGCTATTTGTTCAAGCCGGATGTCAGTTTGGCTGTAAGATCGCACATTCAGCTCACAATTCTGAGATTTCAGAGTTCTGTTCTGTCTGTTAGCTTCAAAACTGAGTCTTTCAAAGAGTTCAGCTGATATCAAAGTGAGGTCCGATCCGGTGTCGACCAGAGCTTCGAGCCTCACCACATTTTCCAATGTGATAGAGAGATAAAGTTTGCGTGCTAGTCCTTTTTCGACCAGGTTCCCCAGGAGTTTTTAATGTGGGGGCTTGTGTGGCGATCGATAAACAGTTAGGGTCAGTGTCTTGGGATTCGTTGGGGAGACACACGACCAGAACAGCACTTTCTGGTATCTCTGGGGTTTTCTCACTGGTATGCTGTGTTGGATTGTCCGCTTCTGGATGTGCGGTTGTTGACAGCAGTGAGTGGGTGTCACTGTCACTTGGTGTTATGACAGTTGGTTCTGTGGTCTGTGTCAGGAGAACAGTGTTCGTGGTGCTTGGTTCAGTAGGAGGGCTGTCAGGAAGGGTTTTAATCCTTACCCTTAGTCACGCAGAGTCTGGCTTGTCCTCTTTGTCAGTTTTCTTTTGAAGAAGCCCTTTTAGGATCTTCAGGATCTCTGCGGTCTCTGACGTGGACTCACTGTTTTCTTTTGCAGCAGGCTTGGATTTGGGCTTGGATCTGTTAGAGGCCTGCCGAGAGGGAGTTCGCTGCGGGCTGTCTGGGCTGGACGTTCTTGTCGCTGGAGTCCGGCTCTGTCTGGGCCGTCGGCTGGTTTCCCAGGTGGCCCCCCCTTTTTGGGTGTGGGGGTGCCGTGGGCTGCTGTATGATCTTTCAGGGCGCTCGCCCTGATGCTTAGGACGAGCACCCTCGTAGCTGCGTCGCCCTCTGCTGGCCTGAAACGGTCTTGGCTCGTTATTAGAAAGTCTGTTAGGGTGGTGTCGTGTGGTGCCCTCTAGTGACAGCTCTGGATGCTGATCAGTGATAGGGCAGATAGAGGGAGTTTTTACAGTCTTTTCAGAAACAATTTTCTGCTTGATAAACGCCTTGTGGGCGAGGTCCCTCAGTTGCTGGGTAGACATTGTGCGAGGACAGGCCAGGACCCCTAAGTGATGGCTCACAGTGGGATGCAGGTTGCGGAGAAACAAAGTTCTGAAGTTAAAGTCCTCCTCCATCCCGGGATCATTCCGTGCCCCGAAGTATGCTTGTCGGAGGCGAGTGTAAAAGGCCTGCGGCGTTTCCAGTCTTGCCTGCTTGAGGCTCATCGCGGTGATGAGTCCTTGATCGGTGTCTGGATCAGAGAATTCCCTGATGAACGCCTGTCGCAGCTGTTGGTAATCCGCTTTGACGGTATCTGGTTGGCGATCCAGAAAACTGCGTACATCCCGACTCGAAGTAATCCGAAGCAGGTATAATCTGTCCCACGGGGTAACATGGGGAACAGTGTATAAGTGGAAGTCAATGTCTTTCAAGTAGGCGTGCACATCGTGGCCTCCAGCAGGATTTGGCGTGAAAGTAGGAATGTTCCTAGCAAGCTTGTCAAGTTCTTTAAAGGCCATGCCGTGGTAAGTGGCAAGGGTTGGCTGTGACGCACCTCCTTTTCCTGAGGGCGAGGGCTCTTGCAGGCTGTCCATTGATGTCTGGGACGGTGGATGTCCGTCTCCTTTCACCGTTCTGTGTTCTTGGTTGAAGTGTGCAGACTGACCGGTCAGGGAGAACTTGGTAGTGTGTGTCTCCCTTTCCCGGTCACTCTGAAGTTTATAAGAGTGTTTTAACTCACGGTGGACAGCGTCGAGCTCATCTTTATAAAGTTCTTTTTGCTGGATAAGTTCATTAATTTCAGCTCTAGCCGCCTTTAAGTGTTTCTCACAGGCTTTGGCTTTGGCGTCTCTTTCTTTTAGTTCATTGTTTGCTCTCTCAAGGAGAGCTTCACCTTGTTGCAGTTTTTCGGTGAGTGTCTCTCTGGCTTTTCTCTCTTTCAGTTCCTTTTGGTCGGTGTCTAGACGAAGGTTTTCCAGAGCAGTTTGAAGTTCTTCTACTTCCTTCCGTGACTCTGGGTCCGTTTCCTCCTCGTCCTGCTCCTCGTTCTCGAGTAGTAGCTGGTCTAGCCGACTTTGGGTCTTTGCTTGGTCGCGCCGGGCCTCCTCCGCTTGGAGACGTAGAGTTGCCGTCTCCTGTTCCAGGTCGATGGCGTGTCTCTCGTGAAGGCGGGCTTGTGCGACGAGTGTGTGGGCCAGGTTTCCCACGATTCGGGCCCATTCTTTGTGGCTGTAGCTTTGTGTTGGGTCGTGCCTCATCAGCAGGTCCAGGTCGGTGTCCAGCTGCGCCTGGTTCCGGGGCTCGGAGTCGCCGGTATCCTCGGGCAGGACGGTGGCTGTCATGGCCTTCAGCCATGTCTCAAGGCTGTCCCAGTGGGCTGCGGGGCTGGGAGACCGGGACATGCTGGCTTACTGCAGGCGAGAGGAGCACAACACACACAAACACAAACAGACCAAATGCAAATTTGTTCTACAATTTATGCGCTTATACCCTTAATACGGCGATGCCGTTTACGGTACTTTGACTAACTGATGCAGACAGTTAGGTAGGGACAAATTGTTTAGGTCAGCGCAGGGCCTAAATCAAGATTTTGACAGGACCGGAGCCTAGTAGGTCACGGTTGGTGCTAACGGCTCGGCTGTCAGTCTGTTATTTAACTCTCCTGGGGTGTCTCTGTAGGCTCTGTCTCTGGTGACCTGGAAGGCACAGTTCACACAGAACAGAGAGAAGTAACAGAAGAATAGCAAGAAAAACTTAAGGTGAGATTAAACAAAAGGAATTACTGGATCTGTTAAGATAGAGTAAACAATAGCACAGAAATGGTTACGGGGACTAAGAGGGCTTGAGCCGACTATGTGTGGTTTTCTGAGAAAAAGGGGTGGACACTTCTTTAAATGTCACGGGAGAATATCTAATATTCTTGTGGTTTATACTAAGTGGATGTCTTTGCTTTACCTTAATTTAGCTTGTCTGGGGTGACCTGAAATCACACTAGCGGGAGCCAGCGTCGAGGACAATCTTTCCGTCGCTCCAAGCACTTAACCGAGATGTCCACGGCCTCTCCTGTGCCTCAACCACCATGCGCCCTCTCAAACAACATAGACTTTAACACAACTGGCACGCCCAGGAGGTCACCTGCTTACGACACTGCAAAGGGGACTTTTCCCCAGAACCCTCTTTCGAGTGGCCCCCTATTAGGCCCTGGTTTGTGTACTAGGTCCGAAATTGCCTTGTGTCTTATCGCGTGGTGAGCCTCCCCTTATTGGGAGCGCCAAATTGCTGATGTCTTATTGCGTGCCGCACCAATGGAGAGACAGGGAGGTCCGCGACTCACCCACAGCAAGCGTTGGTTACGCCGGTCAGACGACCCCGCCCACTGGACACCAACCAGATATGACGGTCAGATCACACCAGCGCAAGAGAAATCTACCTGTAGATAACAAATGTGATAGAGAAAGGTGACTCTCGAATTACTTCAAAGCTTACTTTGTCTAAACAAAATTGAGTATCTGTATGTGTAGAAAATACAAAACCCTGTTACCTAATGGGAGAGAGAGAAGCAGAGAGGGAATTGTGACACTGTTAGTTGTCAGAATAACCTACGGAGAAGGGTCAGTGAGTAAGGCAGGATAAACACAGGAGTAAGTAGGCTGTAGTGGCGGTTTTGGGCCACAAGAGGGGGTACTTTCCAGTGGTTAGCCGGCTAGGGAAACAACTTAATCGAAATTGTAAGTCAACTGGTTTGAATTCAATTCAAATAAGCATAGACGGTGATGTTGAATAACACCTAAGATGGTGTGGGTACCGTCGTGATAGAAATATCACTTAAGAGACGGCAGGGTTGAGTGCGAAAAAGAGAGAGAGAGAAAAAAATTAATAAAAAAATTATATAATTTTTTTTTTTTTTGGAAGAGAAAAATTAATTAATTTTTTTTCTTAAAAAAAAATTAAATAAAAAAAAAAATAAAAAAAAAATTAATAAAAAAATTAATAAAAAAACAATTATTAATTAAATTTTTTTGGAAAGACGATTAATAAGAGTTATCAATTTATTAAAACAAATTATCAAACTCATTAATTTATCGAGAAGGAAAAAGGTAAAGAATTTAATAAGATTTATTGATTTATCTGAGGGACAATCAATAACCTTATCCGGACAGAAAACGAAATCAAGTAGAATTATTCGTAACCTAATTCATAAAGTGAAGTGAGAATTTAATTCAGTTTTTACCTTCAAAGTTTTCTTTAGACCAATCTGAATGAGACTCTGAAAATTAACGGATGGATTACTTCTAATGCTAATCACGACTGCTGTAAGTTAATCAGTGACAGCCTCAGAACAACCCAACTGAAAATAGGCTGGAATCTCAAACAGAAATCGAGAATTACAAAGAGCTGACTCAGCGTTGAAGGCCACAAGGGGGCGTTCCCCGTGAGTCACTTCCTGTGAGGAATTACAAATGACTTAGACAAGAAAATTCAGGAGAGAGTGACCTTATCTGGAGCGTCCATACGGTGGCGCTATTACGCTCACGTCGAAGAAGAGTGTGTGGCGGTGATTTGAGACTGAGGCGCAAGGCTGCGCTCTAGTGTTCAGCAACAGAATCACAACCACCCGCTTCAATTGTACCTTTTTAGGGCGGCGCACATAATCTTATTCTGCATATAAAGATTCAGGCGGATTTACAGTGCTATGTTTCACGGGTTTAGTAAAGCAGATTTAATTCACTGCACTTACATAACAATACCAACAGGAATTGACGTCTGTGGTTTAACTCTCAATACATTTATCACTTAGCACTTTAATGATTTAAAATGTTTTGGTTTAAAGTTTGGTTAGCTAAGCCAAATTTGAAACCAGGAGTTTTTGTTAATCTAACGATTATATATATATCAGGCCTTTTAGGTTTGAACACAGGAGCATCGCTGTATTCAATTCCTCTATCGCACTGCCCAAAAGATTCTCGTTTTGAAAACAGGCTGATTAAAGACAATATCTTAACATGTAAACGTCTTTACAGAGGTAATATCTCTTTTGTTGCGAACTACAGTTTACATTCAATACTTTAACCGTGAATATCAGTATTACGAGCTGTAATTCATTTTAGCAATTACAACGATTACACGCTTAGGTGAATTTAGCAGTTTGTAATGTGCTCGGCTGAAACTTGGCTTTCAGCTTGCAACATGCGCGGCGCGCGGCGCGCTCGCGTTTCTTAATAAAACACAGCAAAATACACAATATTGCCACTGCATTAATTGCTCACACAACAAAGCTTAAAATATTGCCCGCATTCTCCACCAAAATCCCTGTAGGGTTTCCGGCCCATAAGCTCTTTATCAATTTTAAGTTTGGGGATAGATATTCAATAACTATTAATCTATGATCAACAAATTATTGAATACAGTTTGAACCGGGTCCTTACGTTAGTAAATTCCCCACAAAGGGGTGTACAGCGTACCCGTCTGTTCAGGGTAAGTATATAACAATTAAACACAACGAATTATGGTTAATTATTAATATACATCCTACACAGAGGAATGGCTGATCTTCAACAATACCAAAGCATTTGACCCCTCCTCGCTCATTCACACGTCCGCCGTGTATTTAGGCTAAAAGGGTACAAATGACTTATGGTCTATTTTAGCTTAAATTAACTGACAATGTTTTGTGCACTTAAACGATTATCAGATTGTAGCTAGGATCTTTTATATTAAAGAGGCTTTGTTATACGAGCAACAACCACAGAGTCAATAAAGTATAAAATGAGGTTTAATGAATGAACTAGACTACATGTAACAGGATATAGATTAAACAAAATGAAATAAAACAATAAGAAAAGAAAACACAAGGAAAATACAATTGCTAGCACAGTTTAGAGTAAACCCTTTAGAGACAGCCACAGGAGATATACTTTACAACGTCTAAAATTTGGTTTGAACAAGTTTTGCATTCAGACCTGTAAGTTCTTGGTGTGCGGGCGGCGTCCAGAGAGATGGAGGGGGGTTCCTTTGACTCCAAGCGTGGTTGATTCGCGGGAGATTCAAACGTTCTGTATGCGTGAAGAGAGTCTTTTCACCGGAGTGCTGACAAGACTTACGAAACGCACGTAGAGGTCTCAGTCGGGAGACGAGAACACTAAGAACAGACTGGCTATGCGCAAAATGAAACGAAGTTAAAGTAAAAACAGGAACATTAAAATAAAATACGAAGATTACAAAGAATACACAGGAACAGGATACACACGGACAGAGAGATTGTCTCTGTGTTGGAGAATTTAAAGATGAGCTGGGCACGCCTGGGTAAGGCGCGCCGGCCAATGATAATGGCCCATCTCGAGGAGCGCGTACGCCCCCTGAGTGGGTGTTGTTCGGAGTCAATTTGCAACTTTATGATCAAGAAGAAATTAAGCTTGCTTTGGGAAATGGGATTATACATGTGATTATACATTTCACGATATTGATATACAGCTTAATGGATAGATCAGATTAAAAGGGTCACAACCGTATCAAGCATCATACGTTAAAAACATACACGTGCAGAATTACATCTCAAAGCGTATTTTCAGGCACTTATAAGTATTTTACATTCATGAAAACATTCGTAATACAAGTTTGCACATTTACAGTTCGTCTACATGTACTTTAACACACTGAAGATGTTTTAGTAATGACTTAGGATGTAAAAGTCCTACGTTTAGAGTTTCCTGCGTGTGTAAGTATGTGCGTAGGTGTATGTGCGTGAATGTGTATTGCTCTCGGCGGGAAACAGACAAAGCAACGTATGTTCTGCGCTTTCCCCCCCCCCCCTCGTTTCCGTCCGGGTGGGGAGAAAGAAGGCCTGTTTGTTGTCTCAAGTGAAAGAAACCGCTGTTTGGGGAACACTTAAGACAATTTGTCAGCGTAGATGACACCTTTAGGGTGTACTCTCTAGACGTGAAGACGCCAGTTCGGGAGATAGAGGTTCCGAGGGCTGACCACATGGCCTTTTAGGAATGTCTGTTAAAGTTAGGTCCCTTTGTTCTGGATTTAAATTGGTTGCGAGTTCGTGACTCAATAAAAGAGAATTAATGAAAGCTCCAGAGTCTCTACAATAGTGACTTTGATAAATCAGGTCTCAACTAGGTCTTTAAGGTAATTTAAAGTGTTGATTAACAGTCATTTTAGAATAAAGTTAAATATGAATTTGTATGTAATTGTCAATTTGTTATATCAAACATGCTTTTAGGCCATTAACATCAAACAAAATACATGATCTTTTTTATCTTGATGATTCAACTTAAATCTCCTTAAGGCCTCTCTCATAATGGTAAATGATGAAAACTATTATGGGTTACACTTTATTTCGATAGTCCACTTTAGACATTCTATAAGTAACTTTGCAAACATGTCAACTAACTCTCGTTTGAGTATTAATAGATGTAGTAGACTGTCAGTGGACTGGTAGGTTATGGTTAGTTGTTAGGGTTCAGGTTAGTAGAATACGTTGACTTGTAGTTTCCAAGTTCAGTAGAATGTCTGTTGGAGGACCAACAAAATAAAGAGTTTGCAGATATTAAGTAGACATTCTACTAATACTCTAATGACAGCTGCAAAGTTACTTCTAGTAAGTATAGAATGTCTAAAGTGGACTATCGAAATAAAGTGTTACCCTATTATGTAATAATAAGACACCTACTGTTATTTGATCAAAATTAATACCTTTCTATTTTTATACATTTTTATATGTAATATACTAAGTTGATGGCAAAGCTGAATTTTCAGCAGTCATTACTCGAGTCTTCAGTGTCTCATGATCTTTCCGAAATTATTCTAATATGCTGATTTGGTAATATCAGATTTGGAAACTGTGATACATTCTTTTCACAATTCTTTGATGAACAGAAAACGAAATATTTATTTGAAATGGAAATATTTTTGTAACAGTATACTGTCTTTACTATCACTTTTAATCAATATAATGCATCCGTGCTGAACAAAAATATTAATCTCCTTAAAAACAATTGTACTGACCTTTTTAACGGTAATGTAAAAGTTGTGACATTTTTCAGATTGTTTAAAATGTACTTGCTTACTTAGAAGAGCAGTTTAATTCAATGTAGATTCAATAAGTTAGAAAAAAAAGATGTATTAGAACAACAATAAAAAAATAGGCTGGTCTTTCATTTTCTTATTTTTCACTGTTATAGTTGCAATGGTGTATGTTCAACTTTAGACCACAATATTGCATGCTTCTCTGGCCATTATAGGGGTTTCCCCCTCATGTGTACCTCTTTTCCTTCCGGTGGGTGAAAATGATCCGTGGATATGAAATATGCATATGAGTTGAGAGACGTGAAAAAGTCAGAAGGTCTACAAGAAAGTCTCACTGATAAAGGTTTCACATATCAGGGGACCAGTGAGGTGAGGGCGAGTGGAAACACAACTTCCTACTCAGGCCTGTCAATCACAGTGAGCAAGGGGCCTACACTGATGACCCAAGAAAAGGAAGAGGTCTACTGAGTGCACAAATATTTCTGATTGGGGATTTCACAGTATTGTTAGGAGGAAAGAGACAGCCGGGTAAATAATACTGAAGGCCAAGAGGCCTGAATCAACCAAACTTAAAACGATTTGTGTTGGTGTAAGTCTACATCAGTGCCAAAGTAAGTAAGTATAAAAGTGTGTGTGCATGCGCATATGTATGTATTGTATTAAAATATATATATTTTTATAGCAACTTTAAGATGAATATAGAAGCTAAGCTAACATTCTAAGTGAAATGTCTCTCCTCACATTTGCGTAAATCAAGTTAGTGAGCCCCCTTTTATACCCTCCCCCTCCTGAGAGTGAAACACCTGGACCGCTGTGAAAATATTTGGCCTGTAAAGGACTCACTGCTTCAGGGCCCCATCTCAATAGCATCCTTCACTCTCATAATCAGTCTAAAGACATTATCCACTTAGTGGAGATGAGCTGAGGGGCTGCAGGGGATACCAGGGCTGGGTAACACAGTTAGTCTAATGGCCGCCAAAGAGGGAGCAAGATGACTTTCAGTTGGGTTGGAGGGCAGGGGGGCTCTGGGGAGACAGGGGCTTCTCATGGGCCTGCTAATCGAATGCTTGCGTTGAGGTTTTGATATCACTCTCATTTGGGGACAAGAGTTTTTATAAGCTCTGTTGACAAGGTGCAGCCTAATGCAAACAGCCATTCGCTTGCCCTTAGGCATCCAGAGAAGAGCGAATGAGTACAAACTGGGTCTGAGAGAATGTAGTTGTTTTAATGGTCTGTGTGGCCAAAGCACTTGAAGTTTTTTTTTTAATTGCTATGGGACAGCAGGGAAAAATAATACTAAATGCATATAATAATAATAACTCTTAACAACTCTTTACTCTTCACTGTCAACACTTTTAACAAGCTAAAACCTATTATCATTGAATGCACCACATATACAAGTTTATGGCCATCCACACTCATTTACAAAACTAGACAAGTACAAACCATCTTTCTCCCAACGGAGTGATGGAAACACATGCAAAAGCTAACAGTGGGAACATAGCAAACTCTCTAAAGGGACATATAAACTCACTCCTCATGGCCAACACAAAGTACTTTTGCAGTAAAATTCCAGTTCCACAGTGTTTTTCTTCCGTAGGATAGAAGGCTAATTAGATTTTTACTACAGCCATACAGCAATATTGGCTTCATGGGAAATCCACACAACTAATATGAAGCTTTTACAAGTGTGCAGAACAGGCTTTCAATGATTCAATCATGAAGTTACGGTCATTTGCTTGTACACCCACTGCATGTCATGACGGCAGCAGTCGGTGCAGTTGGAACACTTTTCAAGTATGGAAGTTGTGTGTGGTTGTGGAAGTTGTGGGATACGTCTATGATTTACTGAAAAAGAGAGAAGTGTTCTGCTCTTGGCTGGGGGAGCTGTTATGTGCAGTTAAACAGTATGAGTCTCTTTGACACGTCTATTTAAATGGTTCTCATTCTCCTGTGTGGACTAAAATCCCTCAAATCCAAGTCCAAAGTTTAGGATTTTCCATGTTCAATCTGACTCAGGCATTTACATTTACATGTTTTCATTTAGCAGACACTCTTATCCAAAGTGACTTACAATTGACCAATACAACAAGCTCATCTTAAAGAGGCAATAAACACACTAAGTAGTAGTAAAACAGAATTCCAGCCATAGTTCAGGCATTCATGTGTCTGGTTACTAACATTTCTTCCCTAAAAAAAGAGCAGATACCAAAGAAGTTTAACTGCTGGCATGCAAGTTACTTGTTCACACCTGAGAGACACTAAGTTTGCTGACAAATATGTCAATCATTGCAGTTTCAGGAATGACTCCAGAACTCTGTTCACACTCTAAATGATAATTTAAATCAATAGTTCTCAATCTCATAGGCCCCATATTTGATAGCTCTATGACTTTTCTAGTTGTTTGTGATTTACTGGATAAAGATTAAAGGGTTAGTTCACCCAAAAATGAAATTTATGTTATTAACTACTCACCCTTATGTTGTTCCAAACCCTTAAGACCTTTGTTCATATTCGGAACACAAATTAAGATATTTTTTATGTAATCCGAGAGCTTTCTGACCCCCCAGATACCCATTTTCCACCATAGCATTTTGAGAGCCGGTTCGGAGCCGGTGCCTACTACTCGCGAACCAGTTCTTTATGTTTCGACAGCCAAAGAACCGGTTCTCGACCAGGAAAATTGGTTCCAAAGTGGCACCAACTCTTTGCTGGACTAGAACCGTTCTTTAACCACGTCATGCTTACGTCGGGGGCTGGGGGCGGGGCTTAGAACACAAATGTATTCTAAACGTCTTCTTCTGACCCCAATATAGGATTGCAAAGCCAGGAGAAACATTTGCAGAAAGACGATGTAGTCCGCCATCGTAATTGGTGTGCTTGAAACGCAAGCGTTTCTAGCTAAGACGCATGGCGACGTACACAGTGACGTAACGACGTTGTTAGCTGGGCTCTATAGTCAGTGGAAAACTAACTTTGAACCAGCACCAGTTCTGAACCAGTTCTTTGTTGGTGGAAAAGGGGTAATAGATTAAAACTCGGATCCTCAAAGAAAAACAGTTGTTAAGAGGGGTCAATAAAATAAGGAATATCTTGATTTTTAATTAGCTTATTTTAACAGTTATTTTGTCTCATTTTAAATCCCTTTAAGTCATTTTGAGCCTCCCTTGGAAGTTTCCTGAGGCCCCCTAGTGGGCCCCGGCTCCCTGATTAAGGAACCACTGATTTGGGGATTCACTTCCGCATTTGAATACTAATGTCACTCCCAAAACTCTCCAGTGTGTATTGGTCCAGCGGTACTTTGTCCTGGATTTTTGCATTCATCACGTTATTAATTGGAAGTTTAATAACCTGTTCTCCACATATAATCATCGCCGAAGACATTGTGTGGTTAAACCAGATGTTTAAATGACATCTAAGCAGGGGCGATTCTAGGATTTTATAAATGGGGGGGCACAGGGGGGGACCAAGAACCAGTTAGGGGGGCCCATGGGAAATCAGCTAGAAAATTCAACTAGAAATAAATACTTTAGAAAATATTAAACGCGATTTAAAAAATATTTGCAATGTCCAGTGCCCTAATATAGATGGTATTAAATGTGGTACTGAACAAGAGCCTGACAATTATTTTGTATTTTACATGTATTGGACCACACAGTTTTGTTCTTATATATAAAAAAAAATCATCACCTAGGCTTTAATAGTCTTTATAAGACTATTAAATAGTCATCTAACCTAGGCTTTAAAGCCTTTAAAGTATTGTTCTTTCCCATAGGATTTTGTAAAACTATGTTGGGTGGACCTCTGTCCCGCTAGGGGGGGTTCGGGGGTATGCTCCCCTGCAAGAAAATTTTGTACATTTTAAGGTTAAATGCATCAATCTGGTGCACTTTGAGAGCTCAAAATTAAGAGCTTTAACCGGCTTCAACTGTGAAATTGAACAAAGGAAAAGCATTGACTGGACATTAAAGAGGGCTCAAACATCTTTTTAGTTATGATATAGAGTCTCAGCCTATTACATTTTCACTGGTGTTTTAGGATGCCAAACAATTATTATAATAATGTAATAATGATTTATAGAATTATTCCTATTACGTAAAATCCATATCGCCTATAAATGTACTGTATAAATGAAAATGAATATTTCAAAAGTATATTTTACTTACACTATTGAATAGGAAAATTACAATACTTTTGTCCTAATTTCTTCACTTGCAAGAAATAAACCTTTGAGCTTTGGAGAAAACACCAAAACACCATGCTGATCGCGTGAGCAAAGTGCACACTTTTCTTTCAATCACGCAGCACAAACAGACTGCCTATATAGGCTACTTAATTACAGTCTTGTGCTGTTTTATAAAGGGACAAAGCCATATCACGGTTTTGATTTTAGTTCGTTGGCAAAATATAACGCTAGAGACCTTTATGGTGTAGGCTATACATTTTACATCTGTGTTGGGAAAAGGGAGAAGAGAGAGTTCGGCAAAAGGTGGATTCGAACTCTGGTCGAACGCATCAAAAGCTGCTTTCTAGCACCCCACGCCCTCGACCTACGCCACTGTAGATATTTAGTGATGTTTGTCTTTAAAACAACAAATAAAGTAAACTATTAAAAATGTATAAAAAATTGATATTTCAAAATATATACTGTAATTGAGTGTGTATGTACCATAAACAATGACGTGTCGAGGTATCGCTCTCTCTCTCCTACTGTTTGAAAAACGCCGACCTGTGATTCCGCTTTGCGAATCGCAAATCAAGCAGTGATTGACAGCGCTCTGATCCAATGGCGTTGGGCATTGTCAGGTTAACAGTAAATCTAGCCCAATGATGTTGGGGGGGCACCAGGGGGGGCCAATCATATTCCAGGGGGGGCCAGTGCCACCCCGTGCCCCCCTTCTAGACACGCCCCTGCATCTAAGCCCTATGCTTTTTCATTCAGCTAATGAAAAAACATGTAATAGGGAAAGATTGAGAAATATTTGAACAAATAAAGTGCAGCGTGTGCACATAAATCCACACATTTTTTTTTTAAATCAAACTAAAACATTTATAACATTTTTTTAGCAAACCAGTTAAAAAAAATATAGTGAAAAATAATTAAAATGTCACCCAATATTAGAGGGTTTTAGACTTGCAGAATGATTGAATACGAACAATGTAATATCCACTACACCTGATCATACACTGATGCTTCAATCCTTCCACTGCAGCTCAGTTCTGATGAAACTTCACTCTAATACAAAGCAACGTTCCCAATGCAAATATCACACACTCATTTGGAATTCGGTCCCTGTGGTTTGTTTTAAGTGCTCAGGGCACCTCAAGTTTCTTATTTATCCATTTTTTTAATTTGTGTCATATAAACACAAACAGATTAGATAATAGAGACGAGGGAGCGTGGGATTAATTTTGAAGGGGCTCATTAGCACGTGGCTAGTCTAGGATAATTAGCTTTCGTTTTTCCCCACGGCCTCTAGTCATATTGCAATGTGGCAGCTGCTTTTACACCCCCCCCCCCCCCCCACTCTCTGGCTGATAAGTGGCTGTCAATCAAACAGGCCTGAGTTTGGCAACATCTGTGACTGCGGCTGCATCCTGAGTGGTTCATAGCAACAGCATCCACTTGCTATAATAGTGTCTGGATCACTGTCCTCTGAAACGCTCTCTTCAGGCATCAATCATGTTGCACTAGAAAACAACTACAGTATAAAAGTAGGATAAAGAAACAACAAAACATTATGTAAAAAGAACAATATCGATAATATTTCAGTTGTAACTTAAGTAGTATTATATATTATTATTAACTGTAGAAGAAATTCAGATCCATTATACCACAAGTTTTTAAAATTTAAACTAAATTTTAAATTTAAGAAAGGGTTACTGCATTTTTACACACAAAAAAGTATTTTAAGAACAAAGTTTACTTGTTAATTTAAGATATTTATATGTTTCATTGCATTTTTACTAACTTAACAACTGTCAGTTTAAAATGAAGTAAATATTCTCCAAAATATTTTTTATTATTTGCTTTGGCTTTAGTTTAATGATAATGCAAACACCATTTTGAAAACAACATGCCTCTATATTATCCTAATATTTTTTTTAATATATAACTGCCTTTATATTTTAGGAAGTGTCCTTGCAGTTGGAATCATCATATTTCGGAATATCAAGACATTAATCTCAATTATAATCCTGTTATGTTTCATGAAATATAACATCTACTTTATTGAAGGTTTTGAAAATGATAGTAACAGCAGGTAAAAAAAAAAAAAAAAAAAAAACCTGCATTTTTGTACAAGAACAAAAGATTGACCCTTTTTGTCGTCACCAGACATGAAAAACAATTTAATATTATTATTTGCGGACTGATTAAGAAACTTGCTAATGTGAAATAAAAACATTTCCTAAGACATTTTCTCATTCAGCATAGTCAACACAATTTTCAATTTACACATTATTCCACATGAAAACAGTTAACTACACTTGACTACAGTACATCCTCAATTATAGTTCCTATCTGAGAACCCTAATGAGGTCCAGACTGATCCGATTCCTCTGAAGATCCACATTCATGACCCGTACCTCTACCCGCTCACCTGGGCCGAGAGCTAGGCTTCTTCGCCTTTGGTCAACAGGAAGTTTTTCCGGTGTGATGAAACGCTTTGGGATGAGACCAGAACGGCCGACTCCAATGTCCACAAAGGCTCCAAATAAAGCGTGTTTGTTACACGGCCCGTCAGCACCATGCCATCGTGCAGGTCATTCATGGACACAATTTCTCGCTTGAAGTCTGCCTGCTCAAAATCTATTGAGGGCAAAAAAAAAATAATAATAATTAGGGAAAGTTGCAGTCACATTACTGAAATTTCGTGGGTAAAAAAATGATGCACAGTTCACAAAGAGGTCAAACCAAATGAACAACTTCACAGGGAACTTTTTCGCCCTCACACAGAACACCTGATCACTTGGATTCCTGGATTTTGTGAAATTTCGCAGAGCAACGGTAAATATAACTTCCCTGTTAGAAACAAAGATGAAATTCAGGAGAGAGAATATTTAAACAGATTTGGTCTATTTCCAATAACTAAAGGCCCGTTCACACCATGATAAGTATTAAGATAAGTATTAGCGTCCACACCAGCGGACGAGGGTGTGCTTGTCTGCCGCTTTAAATGCTCAAGCTTGTTACAGCAGGATGGATTCTGATTGGCTGTCAATGTTTTTATAGTTCATCAGCTGGATAAAATCTTTCTGAAACTGATTCCAACAATATCGTTTTTCTGTGTCGTTATTGTTATAGCTGTGGTGTGAACTCTGCTATTCTTTAATATTGAGAATGATTTTTAGAACTACATCTTTATCGTTATCGTCTTTGGTGTGACGGACCGGGCCATAAGACTGACATAGCCTAGCCTAGCCCTTCTTCCCTGTGTGTCTTAAGGACCCTGCTTCAAACTGATCCAATAACTCCAAAGCTAGACATTATTAAATATCAATATTATATCAATATTAGGGGTGTAACGGTACACAAAAATCACGGTTCGGTACGTACCTCGGTTTTAAAGTCACGGTTCGGTACGTTTTCGATACAGCAAAAAGAAAGAAATGCCAGAGAAATTTCCTATTTATTAAAAGAAAAAATATTTTTTATATAAGTGTGAGTTTTCCTACATCTTGAAACTCAGGTTTAAATGGGGGTAATTTTTGAAGGATGAATAAATAATGTTTTGGTCATCACATTAAAAATGACATTTAAATGTGTATAAATAATATTTATATAATATTTGAGTTTTGAAGTGCTGGAAAAAGATGTGTGAAGTACTTAAAAGCATTTCACTATTCCAGCCAAACTGGTTACAATTAGTGTTACTATGGTGAATGTTGCTGATCTGTGGACTAAAAGCCTAACGTTATTAAGTTCATTCATGGCACAATGTTTCTCCTGGTTTCCACGTCAGCGCTGTTTGATCTAATAGAGATCTACGGTCAATAACATAGACACGTGAACGCTTCTCACTAGATCTCGCAGCGAATTCAAATATTTTCTTTACTTGATCTCTTAGCACTGTGTGTAGTAACAGTGTCGCTTGATCGAGATCGGCTCGCGCTCATAGAGCTCGCGCTGCACAGATCTACGTTGCTATGAAGGTAGATTTGTTTCTTTATTATTCAATCAAAAAAATGGTTGCTTTAGTCCAAAAAAATATTTTCAATTAAAAAAACCTTCACTTCAATGAAAAAAAAACTTTTCAATCAAAGAAAAAAAGTATTTGAATCCAAAAATATATTTGAGACTCAAAAAAATACATTTGAACACTGCTTTTCTTTGATTGAAAATGTTTTCTTTGATAGAAGTCCGTTTTTTTTTTTGTTTAAAGCAACCTTTTTAATTGAAGTAACATTGTTTTTTGATTGGACCATATAATGGGTAGGACATTTGTGTCTTTATCATTCAATCAAAAAAGAAGTTGCTTCAAACAAACAAACAACAGAATCAATAAAAAAGTCACTTCAATGAAAAGATAAACATTTTCAAATATAGAAAATCGTTTTTGAATGCAAATAAAATATTTGAGACTCCAAAAATTGCATTTGAACACTTTTTTTTTATTATTGAAAATGTTCTCTTTGATTGAAGTAATCTTTTTTGTGTTTGGGCCATACATTGGTAGGACATTTGTGTCTTAATCATTCAATTCCAAAAAAAGTTGTTTCAATCAAAAAAAATAATTTCAATCAAAGAAAAAACTGTTCAAATGCAAAAAAAAAAAAAAAAAAAATTACCCCGTGAATAAAAAAACTATTGAAGAGAATGTGTTTTTTCGTAGTTATTTTTTATTTTATTTTTTTTTATTTGAAGTGCAAAAAGTTTTGAAGTTCAATTTTTTTTTGATTGAATCATTTTGACACAAACGTTCCGCAGTGGGCGGGTGCTTCTCTATTGGTCAGACATGTTTGATTGACAAGTGTCTACACCAACGACATCTTTCTGACAAAGAAGTCATGTTCGCCAGCTGCCACTCGACCAGTCACGGATATATGCGCCTGCCACTGCGTTATATGCGCCTGCAACTAGACCAGTCACAGATATTCGCGCCTGCCACTCCATTATATGCGCCTGCCACTCGAACTTACACAATATGTAAGATATGTTTTTAAACCAAACGCACAGTAAGGGCTAGCGCAAAATGCAGCGCATATCCCCTGAAGCCAGCGGGAGCCAGAACGGTATGCACAATAGGTCAATATTCACCATTAACCAAACGCTTTTCGCCTGCCTTTGAACTACTGTACCCACTTTTTTAAAATCCTGAGCACCAGTCTCGTGACATAGGCTTGCGCCTGCCTCAAATTCACTCACTGTTTTAATTTACCAGACGAACCCACAGACAGTGCAATGCTGATCTTATTTTTTATTCGCTCTTTTTGCCCTTAAGGGAGCGCGTCTAAAGCGTCACACCAGCCACAAGATCTCTCACTGTTTACACCTATCAGACACTCCTAATGATATACGAGAGCACACAGACAGTGCAATACATATATTATTTACCTATTTCTCATCTGATCTTATATTTTATTCGCTCTTTTTATCCATATATGGGAGTGCGCTCGTTGCTCCTGCGTCGATCGCGCCATCAGCAAAACCTGCCACACGATCTCTCACTGTTTACGCCTATCAGACACTCCTAATGATATACGAGAGCACACAGACAGTGCAATACAGATCTTTTTACCTATTTCTCATCTGATCTTATATTTTATACGCTCTTTTTATCCGTAGGCTATGGGAGCGCGCTCGTGTGTCGCGCCAGCACTCACTCATCGAGTTGAGTAAAGTTGGTAATAAATTCACAGATTCGAACTTCCCGGGTCAATAACTACTCAGCTAAACATTGTTACTACACAAATTACACCTCGTAGTCGTATGTAGTAATGTAGACAAGCAGCTACAACCTATTTTTCCTCGAAACGAGCTTTCCTTCGCAGTGGATAAAATACATTGATCTCTATGCGCAGGCTCAAGTGCAAATCCCGAAAAGCGACACTACAGTGTCCCCAAATTCAGTTTACACACCACTGCTGTCCTGCTGGTTATACTACAACACTTATTTTGGAAAAAAAATATTTTTGCATATTTTTTATGATTTATGTGTATGAAAAATATTCAAAAACTGTTATGCCCTGCATTAATGCCTTATTCAAATACATCACGGATGGACAGTAACTTAAAGTTATTGCTTTAACAAGAAACACATTTTTTTTATACACTTTTAAAAATCTAAATCATAAGGAATATTCAAAAATATTTTTTTCCAAAATAAGTGTTGTAGTATAACCAACAGAACAGCAGTTATGTGTAAACTGAATTTGGCAAAAATACAGTGAAGTTATTGAATATTTTTCATAATAATTATACATTTACAATTGTATTTACAGTTAAAAATATATTTTTCCCCAAAATAAGTGTTGTAGTATAACCAACAGGACAGCAGTTACGTGTAAACTGAATTTGGCAACAGTACAGTGAATTACAGTGAAGTTATTGAATACTTTCCATAAATATAAATCATAAAATTTATGCAAAAATATTTTTGCCCCAAAATAAGTGTTGTAGTATAACCAACAGGACAGCAGTGGTGTGTAAACTGAATTTGGGGACACTGTAGTGTCGCTTTTCGGGATTTGCACTTCGGGAGCCTGCGCAGAGATCAATGTATTTTATCCACTGCGGAAAAATAGCTGCCTGTCTACATTACTACGATTAAAAAGAGGTGTAATTTGTGTAGTAACATGTTTAGCTGAGGAGTTATTGACTCGGGAAGTTCGAATCTGTGAATTTATTACCAACTTTACTCAACTCGATGAGTTAGTGCTGGCGCAACGCTTAATCACGAGCGCGCTCCCATACGGATAAAAAGAGCGAATAAAATATAAGATCAGATGAGAAATAGGTAAATAAGATCTGTATTGCACTGTCTGTGTGCTCTCGTATATCATTAGGAGTGTCTGATAGGTGTAAACAGTGAGAGATCGTGTGGCAGGTTTTGCTGATGGCGCGACGCTTAATAGACAACGCATTCTCATCCCAAGGCGTCTTATTTCGTCATATTTTGACATTCGTCAAAAACTGACGCACATGGCACCCTTTAGCGGCAATATGCGACGGGTAGGTTCAGGTCTGGGGTAGCGTTAGGGTTATGACGCCTTGGGATCTGCGTCTCATATCGACGCTAAAGGGTGGCCATGTGCGTCGGATTTAGACGAAATGTCAAAAGCGTCAGGTATATGACGCCTTGGGGTTAGAACGGGCTGTAATAGAGCAACGAGCACTCCCATATAGGGATAAAAAGAGCGAATAAAATATAAGATTAGATGAGAAATAGGTAAATAAGATCTGTATTGCACTGTCTGTGTGCTCTCGTGTATCAGTAGGAGTGTCTGATAGGTGTAAACAATGAGAGATCTTGTGGCTGGTGTGACGCTTATGCCTGTTTTATGCTTCTGCGTCGAAACGACGGCGTACCCTCGCAGACCCCTCTGCGTCACCGCGAACCCCTCTCCAACCCCTACGCCGTAGCTTGACGTGCACCTCCAAAAAATTGTAACTACGTGTCGAGGCGACGCAGACCGCAAGGGCTGTGATTGGTCAGATGCATAGGCGCCGATTTATGTTTTACTCCGTGGGTGCTCATGGGCGCTGGCCCTTTAAAAAAAAAAAAAAGAAAAAAAGTAGATCTAGTCAAAAACATTTTGCATTTCAGAACCTTACTCTTATCAGTTCTACTGCTGAAAGTGAATTTCGTTTTGTATAAATTGTATCTTCATTTTAATAAATGTTTTATCAACAAATTGCCTGGATTAATAAATATATTATATAGATATATATAGATTAAGCAAATATAGTAGACAATGCGCCGCGTGCCCACGTCACAACTCAAGCCTCCAGGTGTCGCACACTGGACGCGCAGTTACACAAGCAATATTTTAATGTTATGTTTAAGGATATTATGGAATTCAGATCATGTCTGTACTATGTTGTGTTATGATTGTAATGTACAATTAAATGCAACCCTTGCTAAGTCTGCAGTTAACACTTTACAGTCCGTTAACTGAATGAATTGAGAATATCACCTTAAAATTCGTTAACATTAGCAATTTTCATTCAACCAGCTGATTTCTGTAAATGAATGTAAAACTAAATGTATATTGCAGCACAGGGTGAAGTCAGTACATTAATGACGATTTGAGACAAATAAATGTAGCCTAAATTTAATATAAAACTATGTAAATCACGGCGCGCTCTGTGGCACGGCAGGATTTTGAACAAGGTCCTGAGCCGTTGCTGGACGCCGCGGATAGACGTCGAATGGCGCCGCCGGTGTGTGTAAATTACGCTCATAGAGAATATGTGTTCATGCGACCCCTTTTAGGAAATGGACAGCGGTCGACACGAACACACACACACACACCTACTTGATAATAAAGCCGTAACGTCGTAGGCTCTCTTTCAACTCAGGACAGCACCACTTCTCACAAATACAGACAGGATTGGAGATCAAAAGTGTAGACACGTACGTAACCGTGATCAGAGGCGCTTTCATCCGAGAAACGCTGCCTGTGATTGGTGGATAGGATATGGAGCAGGCGAGACTGACATCGACATAACCAATCACAGTGAAAGATGCTTAACATAGCACCAACTGCAATGTTTGATTTTAAATGAGTGTAGCCTACTGGCAGTCTAGCACGTGGGTACTCGGTATTTTCCGTGGGTGCTCAGTATTTTCCGTGGGTGCTCGAGCCCCGGAGCACCCACGGTATCGGCGCCTATGGTCAGATGCACCGCGATGCAACGCAATCTGACGCAGAACCATAAAACGGCAACGACGCCGTAGGAGTGACGACGAAGCTACGCCGTGGAGTTGACGAAGAAGCATAATGAGGCCTAACAGGCGGGAGCAAAGAGACGCGCTCCCTTAAGGGTAAAAACAAAAGAGTGAATAAAAAATAAGATCAGCATTGCACTGTCTGTGGGTTCGTCTGGTAAATTAAAACAGTGAGAGATTTTGAGGCAGGCGCAAGCCTATGTCACGAGACTGGTGCTCAGGATTTAAAAAAAAGTGGGTACAGTAGTTCAAAGGCAGGCGAAAAGCGTTTGGTTAATGGTGAATATTGACCTGTTGTGCGTACCGTTCTGGCTCCCGCTGGCTTCAGGGGATATGCGCTGCATTTTGCGCTAGCCCTTACTGTGCATTTGGTTTAAAAACATATCTTACATATTGTGTAAGTTCGAGTGGCAGGCGCATATAATGGAGTGGCAGGCGCGAATATCTGTGACTGGTCTAGTTGCAGGCGCATATAACGCAGTGGCAGGCGCATATATCCGTGACTGGTCGAGTGGCAGCTGGCGAACATGACTTCTTTGTCAGAAAGATGTCGTTGGTGTAGACACTTGTCAATCAAACATGTCTGACCAATAGAGAAGCACCCGCCCACTGCGGAACGTTTGTGTCAAAATGATTCAATCAAAAAAAATTTGAACTTCAAAACTTTTTGCACTTCAAATAAAAAAAATAAAAAAACAACGAAAAAACACGTTCTCTTCAATTTTTTTTATTCACGGGGTAATTTTTTTTTTTTTTTGCATTTGAACAGTTTTTTCTTTGATTGAATTTTTTTTTTTTGATTGAAACAACTTTTTTGGAATTGAATGATTAAGACACAAATGTCCTACCAATGTATGGCCCAAACACAAAAAAGATTACTTCAATCAAAGAGAACATTTTCAATTAAAAAAAAAGTGTTCAAATGCAATTTTTGGAGTCTCAAATATTTTATTTGCATTCAAAAACGATTTTCTATATTTGAAAATGTTTATCTTTTCATTGAAGTGACTTTTTTATTGATTCTGTTGTTTGTTTGTTTGAAGCAACTTCTTTTTTGATTGAATGATAAAGACACAAATGTCCTACCCATTATATGGTCCAATCAAAAAACAATGTTACTTCAATTAAAAAGGTTGCTTTAAAACAAAAAAAACGGACTTCTATCAAAGAAAACATTTTCAATCAAAGAAAAGCAGTGTTCAAATGTATTTTTTTGAGTCTCAAATATATTTTTGGATTCAAATACTTTTTTTCTTTGATTGAAAAGTTTTTTTTTCATTGAAGTGAAGGTTTTTTTAATTGAAAATATTTTTTTGGATTGAATAATAAAGAAACAAAACTACCTTCATACGTTGCTGGTCCGAACTGATAAACGATCCGTGATGCACAATATTATGAGTAGCGCAGTTTCGTTTCGCTTTCATTACGTTTGCCATGTGATGTTGTGCAACGTTGTGGTGGTCGCGCTCGTGCCAACGCGGATTTTGTCGGCAGGAAAAATGGTCCAAGGAATCGTTCGGTTTGTATGCGTACCGAACCGGAAGCCTCGAACCGAAACGGTTCAATACGAATACACGTACCGTTACACCCCTAATCAATATTAAATAATATTACCAAGCCTCTCAAACATCTTCTTTCCAAGCCCATTTTGTCTGTTTTTTGGGGTGATTTTCTTTGGGAGGTGCTTTTTACATAAACATGGCCTCTCAGCAGGCTCTGCAGTCCAGGAAACATTCATCTCTGATTATTCTTATCCGGGCCACCTTACCTAGAGCACCGCTCACATTGCAGTTATTTATACAGCTGGCTACAGAGCATAACCCATCAGGCTTCCAACCAGCGGAAGTGAGCCTGCAAGCCTTCTAATGAGAAAGCTAGCGTCCCATCTAGTGCACGACACAGATGAGATGACATCTCATCATCTGGAGTATCCCACACTAATGGTCTCGATCAATAACGTTAAAAAACACTTTATTCAGATATGAGCACATGTTTTTTTTTTAGCATTTTCAGGTTAATTTATTTCTAAAAGATCTACAAAGAGTTTTTCCTCCAGTAGAGTCTTAATTCAAATGCAACGAACATTGCCATCATCTTTTCAAGTACTGAAATAAAACCTCCTCCCCATCCCAAAGAAAACCTTTCTCTGAATATAATGAACTTTGTTCCCCTACCCTGAAAACACATTAAGACATTCATCTAAATTATAATCCTGTCACCTTTAATGAAACATAACATTTACTATCAACACCCGCAAAAGGAAAACAATGTCTTCTCAGGTATCTGAACTTAGCATAAAAACCAGAAGAGGGATTTGTTGTTCGGTCGTTTTTATTCACTCTGAGAGTCACTAGGGGATTTTAGCGCTGGGATCAAGGCTACTCTGCTTTCCTCTTTACGCAGCTTTCTCTCTCATTAATGATATATCTGTCGGCAGGTCTGCTTTAATAATGCGGGTCTTCCCCCAAATTACGCGGCAAGACTTCAAAAGGCTGGAGCGCCGCCCAGTCATCTCACAGACAAGAGACGGACTCAGGGGGAGACGGGAGGGAAATTGTTAGATGGGAAGGAGGAAAAGAGAACGAGATGCCAGCATTGTCTATGATCTGCGTAGCGGCCATGTTGAGAAAGTACTTTGATACTGTGGTTTGTATTGTGCTAAGTTAATTTCAAAACCTTCATCTGTGTGTTACCTTAAGGTAGAGGAAACTTCTGTTTTAAAATGTTACCACAGGCTTTACGATACGAAAAACATAAGTTTAAAGCTACTCAGACATTCAGCTAAATGGACTACACACGAATGATACATTTTTATTTTTAGAGATGTATTTTTTATACTTGCTAGAAATTTGTATTATTTTTTTGAATACATTTTTTTTATTTGCAATTTTTAAAATGCAGGGCATTTCACAGCTATAATGTAACTATCATAAACTTCATAAAAACATATTTTGAACAACGATGACATAAGAAAAGTTTTCAGCAATTTTACTAAAAACTTAATCTATGCTAGTGAGATAACATTATCTAGGTGACAAATCAGCAGTTTGGGAAAGTGACAGTTACGTTAACTTGCTGGGCCTGTGGGTCTTTTTTTTTTTTTCCCTGCAAATATCTTTAGAGACAAAGGTTCTAATGTCATCTATAGAGAGGGCACGTCACAGATTGATTCTTACCCTGACGAATGTCAAAGCCAGGTGGCTGAATGAGTCCGTCCACAATGAGCTGTAGAGTCTCAGGTGTGGAGTCCAGAAATTTGGCCAAGACATCCAGACCACTGCTCTGAACACTGCTCTCTACACTCTGCCTGAGAACAGCACTGCCCATCTGATCCAAACTGCCCCCTATTTGAGACAAGAACCTGAATGAAGAGAGCAAGAACTGAAAATTACTCTCTTGACAAGTGAAGAAATAAATTACGTGCATTTTATCAGTTTCAAATAAAACCTGTAAACTTTATATCTTATTCAGAAACAGTCCACATAGGAACACATATACTTGATTCAGATATTGAGGTAAGGCACTGAGGTTTGTTGAGGTCCATGGGAGGTGGTGTCTTAATGAATGGCTTTTTAATAGCCCTTCCCAGAGCCCAGCACACGTGGAGGAACTCCCCCGACACCGGCAAGGAGCCTGAAGGTCGACACACGGAGTGGAGGAGAGCAAAGACTGGGAGAGGGGGGGTAGATATGGGAGGGGAGGTGAGACTAATTATGCCCTAAATCTTGATTTCTAGAGTCCCAGAGATGAAGACTCTGTCTCCCTTCATAAATCTAACCGCCTTGTGAGCGTCATACATTAAAGGAAAAGGTTAGTAGCAGTGAAGCAGGAACACAGACCAAACACAGCCAGCAAAAACGATCCAGACAAGGCCTATTACTTGGCAGAACCCATAATCTCTGGCTCAGGATGAGCCAATATTTTCATAATGTGATCATGAACTGCAACATGGAGACAGCGCTCAAACTTCATACTGTTGCATAGTAGGTCAGTCTGTAAGGGCCATATACTCTAAATTGAAAACTGCTTGTGTAAATGCATAACATTTGTATGGGTGTGAATCTTTAGGCACATCATGATTTGGTTTAGGGAGTTGCATTGAAATAATTGATTACAAATAAATGCCCAGCGGTGACACTTCCAGGTTCTTAAGGTTCTAGATTCGTGCTTTACTAAAATTAAGGAGAAAATGAACAAAAGTTTTATTTGGGAAATTTTATATGGCTTTATAGAGTCTTGGTAGAAGTTTGAGGGTGTGTGCATTCAAAAACCTGTAACACATCTGTCAGTACTGAAAGCTCAAATACTGTTTTATTTCATTTTTTCTAAAATGTGTTTGTGGCTCAAAGGGAACCCATATATAACAGTATTAACAAATATTATTAAATAATTTACAGAACATTAGATTTAAAATCACAGCTCTGCTTATAATAATCACTAAAAGATACATGCCGAAGAAACTCGAAAAATCTGTAACTTTTTGATTATTGTGATTTTAAAAATTAAATTCATTACCATTTTAGTGCCAGAATTTACAGATCTCATACAAATTATTTTCAATGTTTTGTCGTATGTATGCTTTTTCAATCAATACATTTAATTAAATCAGATTAAAAATGTTATGCATCAATGCAGAATAATTTAAGATAATTAATAACTATAAGAAATGTTTCCACATTAAAATTCTGGTTATTTATGTTATGGCCAATAACCAATAAATGGTCAATAATAAAGTTCTATTCAATGTTTTTTTGTTGTTGTTGTTGTTGTTTTTATAAAAATATATGCTGAATGGAATAAAGTGATTTTAGTTACCACAATATTACAATGTCCCCTGTGTATTTTTGATTGATTTATATGTAAAATTACGCATACTAAAAAAAGGCCAGTCCATAATTCCTCATATTATGACCTGCATATACAACCACAAAGTAAGTACATGAATACTGCTCTATTATAGCAGGATGCAAATGAGCTGTATAACCAGACACACACATGTCCTGGAGCGTGCATCAAGTCTGTAGCAGGGGGTCAAGCTGTCCAGAGGTGGCTGTGGAATGCTGGGGGGTCCTGGGCATTACTGGAATGTGAGTTTTGGCAAGAGGAGGGGGCGGACCTGCTGAGCCAGCTTGCTGATGGATGGCCATCGACGTGACAGCCTGACGCCAGCGCAGCTGTCCTCTGTGTGACTGACAAGGCAGGTGGGTTCAAGACCCACCCATTTCCTGCTGCAGATAGAGGGCTTGACAGCAACAGTGACAGGCAAATCTACCCGCACTCCTTCTTTTCTATGTACTCACAGAATTTCACAATTCGCACACAGATTTACAACACTAATACTCATACATACAGATCATTGCTCCTTGACTCACTCTCCTTAAAAAAAGTGTATGACAGACGGGAAGGATGCTGATAGCATGCAATTTTAGACTGCGTGTAGAGAGCATCATAATGTATGTTTGCTGAGAGTGGCGAAAGGTCGTGCAGAATATGGAGGTGGTTTCGGTCTGTTGGCACAAGTTCTTTCAATTAAAGAATATTCCAAATTCATTAATATTAGAACAAATCCATGTGTATGCGCATGTCTATCTCTACACAATTATTAGTGAATGATACCCAATGATAGGATGGTTGCCAGGGTGTTGCTAGGGAACTTTACATAGTTGCTAGGGCATTGCTATGCAGTTGCAAGGGTGTTCTGGGTAGTTTTTAGGTGTTCCTAGGTGCAAAAGAATCCAACTCCAAGAATCTAACCCTAACCCTATGATCTAAATATAGCTCAGATGACTTCTGTACGTCTATAGGATTTTACGCCTGTTTTATTGTCGCAAAAATCATCAATTAACTTTCTTTAACAAGCTGCGAGATTTGAGTTATCATGGCTTAGCACAAACAGTGTTATGAGTTATGGGGATGAGTTATGCACCAAGGTATACCAAGAGTTAAACCGGCTAAAAATGAACCCAAACCCTAAAGATTGCTGGCCATACAGTTTCAATACTGACCTGTGAAGACAGAAGTTCAGTGCCAAAAGAAGCCTTTCATGCTCACTTTGAAACACCTAACAGTTCTAAAGCAGAACTAGATCTAGTGAAACAAAAAATAATCATAGACTCTTTTGGGCCTTTGAGTAATGAGGTGATGAAAATGCAAAGAGTAACAGACACGAACACACACTGTGGATGAATTCCAGCTTGTCTCTCAAGTAAAAGGTTTGATGAAAGAACTGCCGAACAGAGTTTTTCATGTGGTATTGCATGTGGCATTGCATGTTCTGCAGCCTCCAGTCCAGAGCAACAACAGCACTAATGGTTAAACTTAGACTTTTAAAGAATTTAACCTTTAAATTAAAGAAATTTCATAGAATTTATATACACTACTGTTTAAAAGTTTTAAGTCGGTATGATTTCTGCTCAATGTTAAAACCCATACATAAAAAAATAAAATAAAAATGCCATCTGAAAATTAATTGAAAATTCAGACCTCAAGCTTATAGTGTCCTGACAACACCTCCTTGTAAAGTACTTCACACACATACCTGTGCCCTGTACTTGTACCAATTTCAACAAATTACTCAAGCACTCATATTGCCCAACAGCAACTATCCATCATCCTCCACTAGTACTTTACAGATTTCCGTGATGTTGGTCAGACACACTGTGCTTCCCCCCAGCTGTCCCTCTGGAACGCCAGAATTGGCACAAGGACAGAATGGAGATGAAGAGAGAGAGAGGAGGGCGCAGTGCTGAACTCTGAGTGAATTATGAACAGTTACAGTGTGAGTGTGGCGGTGGTGGGCGATTGGCCCAAGGGCTCAGGTTTCTGGAGGGGGTCTCAGCTGGGCTTATGTTTCCCTCTGGTGTGTTAGTGTTTAGGGGGTACCAGGGCTTCTGCTCTTTTGGATCGAGAAGAGTAGAGTCGGCCTAATTCTCCGGGCATAATGAAAAGCAGCTCTGCCGAGGAGCATTGTGGATGAGGCCTCTGTTCCCCACACCGTAAGCTACTGGGTGGGCCCAATGATAGAGGTTATCCAGACACAATGAGGCTGCTTTAGTGTGTGGTCCCCTTAGCAATAACCCTGAAGTTAATTCTTTATCATCAGTGAATGTGAGAAATTTGATATCAACCCTCAGATGATTTAGTGAAAAATAAGTTACTAATGCTACATTGAAGAAGATGAAGAGCAGCTATTCACTTCTTCAGACTCATCTTGGCAATACTCATAATGGCAAAATGGATTATGTGTGTTGCTTGGTTGTTGAAGACAGAAAACTACTAAAAGGAATGGTTCACAGAACGAAAACGGCCATAATTTACGTTAAACCAATGCAATATCTAACTGCAACACATTTGCTATAGGTTTTCAGAGGTCTGTTCTTCACACAAAGCTATCATATGACTTCAGAAAACTTGGAACGCTGTGCAACGGTCATATGGAGCACTTTTATGATTTTTCTTATTTTATTTTAATAAATTTGGAGCTTGACAGCATCTGTCCTCATTTACTTTTATTATAGGAAAAAGAGTGGTCAGGATATTCTCCAAAATATCTTATTTTGTGTTCCACAGAAGAAAGTGATCGGGCTTTGAAATGACATGAGGGTGAGTAAATGATGACAACATTTTTATATTTGGGTGAACTGTTCCAATAACAGTAAAGATTACCATGCACAAAATAACTACCGATAACAATATTATATTAAAAACCATAAGAATTTGTCACCATAAAGGCACGTTTACACCAAGGACGATAACAACAGAGTTTTGATAATCATTGTAATTCTATGAAAATAGGAAAGTCCCCACCAAAAATATAATGATAATGACACAAAGGAATGATATAATAGAAATCGATTTTAAAACAATTGTTTGGTGTGAATAGGATTTAAATGTATAAAAAAAAAGTACAAAAATAACTTACTGTTGATAAGCACTTCCTGAGGACTGGGGTGTCTAACACACTGTCTTTTTTACGTAATCCCCACAAAAAAAAACCTCACACTTGCGAGCCAGGTGCGGGTAGTGTCTTGCTTTCATATGTTATCTCCTCTGAAACTATTTTCTGTGGCAGTAGTAGCTACACCCTGCCTCATTTCTTTTTTCCCTCTTTAAAACAGTTGGCAACCTGCGTTAAGGTGCAATGTAGAAGTGTCAACCAGATTTCTGTCGATGGATTATTTACAATATTATCATAGGTGTAGTATTATGACATCATTGTTTGATTTTTCAATTATCATGGTTATTATTGCCAAAACCAGTGTTTTGTGACAGCCCTAATCATTACCTTCCTCTACATGCTCTCGCAAAATGTTAAAAAACTAAGTAAGCACTCATAACATAAATATTAAGCATTAACCAGTCTAGAATAAAGTTTCAGAGCTTATTTTGTTATAATTACCATATCCAAAGAAGAGTTTCCAATAAGAGCTAGCATTAAACTGTATAGCTAATACATTACATACATAGATGGTCAATCAGGGGGTCAGCGCTACATATTGTGTATGTGTTTTGTGTGTATGAGTGGGAAGTGGTGGGGCTAAGGGTATCAAGTTCATCACATTAGAGCAACATGATCCGCCATTACCGTCCGCTGGCCCACGCTTCACAAAGCGCCCAACGTGGAACGAGATCACTCACAAAATGGAGGAAGACAAGCTGCATGTTTTCACAAGCACAATGTGTGACTGATTTAAGCCACCTCCAATCCCGACTTCACAAATATTAAGTGCAAACCAGTTACTGATGTTGAGAGGGGTGCATATTCATTTAATTTCTATTCTCATTAACTGCTGCATTGATGTATAAACAGGGCCGTGAATGACAATGAGAGAGGAAGTGAAAAAGAGATGTCCAATAATTCGCAATGAGAAAGTGAATGAGCTGGTGAAACAGAGGACAAGAGTGATGAACCCAGTGTAGAAATGGGTTACAGATTGTTGGGAATATGTCAAGCTTGTCATCATCATTATAAAGCCATCGCTTAGACGGTTCTGCTCGCATCATTAGCCTTATGATTCCAGCCCTGGCTGAAGCCCGCAACATATTTGATACAATTTATTAGCAATACCCAGAATTCCTCCCAAGCCCCCTAGAAACCCTTGTTTAAAGTCCAGTACATTAGCTGGGCGCTACATTATCAACTCAGCACTGCTGGTGGCCATGTTTAATCAAATCCTGTTACTCCAAGAAAAATATGCTTGGGCTCATGATGACAATTGGAGTGGAGAAACGTCCATTAGCACAGCATTTGGTAACGATAGAGAATGGTGATAATACAGGGGACTGCAAAGGGAGGCTTTTCTGCCTGGTTTAGTCGGAAATGAAGCCTAACGGAGAGAAATGAAAACAAACAGAAGAGGAGGAGAGGAGGGAGGATATGACAGGGTGATTATTCCCCCACTCCATACCCCTAAGTGGCTTTATTAGACCTCTGACCCCAAAAGGCGCCTCTGATGACAGATCAGGCAGAGAAAAAGTGGACGGACATTCACTCACACACATGCATATACAGTGGGGTCCACAAGTCTCAGACCACCAGTAAAAATACGTCTATTTTAAATCTATTAAATTTATTATATTATGTTCCATTTATTATAATGCAATAATTTGTAAATTAAAGCATGTTAATTGAATTACAAAGATAAATTAATATATCTGTAATAGATTTAAAACAGAATGACAATATAGATAAACTTTACTATATATATATATATATATAAACGTATATTTTAAGTCATAACTTTATTTGTTGTATTTTCTTTGTTTATTTCCAGGTTTAAAAAATAAAACAATCCCAGATTTTCAATGTGGTCTCAGTACGCAAATGCACACACACACACACACAAACAAAGCGACACAAAGTGTAATTGCACTAGTAGTACACACACTGTTCTACAGCTAATGCCAAAGTACGACATCAGCTATGGAGGAAATTAAAAAAGTGAGTAATAGGCAGTGAATGTCTTGTTTCTAAATTATAGTTGCCATTCACCAATAAATCCCCCAAATTCCACAGCGCTCGGATGCCATGCCCACGGTTCATATTCAATTTTAAAAAACCTCTTTCACATGCATGCACTGATTTTGATTTAACTTGCAGCTGTCATGCACGCAATCACATCCAAACCACAGGGCATCCGTGCGCACATCTTCTGGAAGCAACAGGCACAAGTGTCAGATTGGAGTAGTCTAAACAGACTTGAGCAGCACAGCTGTGGAGAGAGCGTCATTCACTGCCAGAGAGTGCTGAGCACACGCTGAATGTGCTTTTCATACGAGCGGCAGCAGCTCGCACAACTCTCACACTGAGCAACCCAGATCATCCCACTTGAGGTAAACACTCGCTACCACTTGGGTCAATCCTTAAGCAGATCCAATGATCATCTGCTGTAGTACAGTAATTTGATCGTTCAGTGCCATGTTCTGTTCTCACCTCAAAGCGATGCTGTAGGATTCAGGGTGGATGCAGGTTTGGTCCAGAGGGTTAAACCCGTTAGAGGTGCTGTCAGAGCCCTTGACTTTTCTCTTCTTAGCTGTCTGTTTCTGAGGAACATCAAGGTCTTCGTTCCCTCTAGGGCAGATACTGTATGAAGAACAATTACAATATTACAGTTAAAAGTGAGATTGGGGTAAGATGTGCTACTATTTACTTGCTTTCAACAAGAAACAATGTTTCTGATAACATCATTATAATACATAAGGATGAGATTAGAAGATTATCGACTAAGATTAGAACCGTCTATAATGGAGACATTTGGGGACATTTAATTTTATATTTAACAATATTATTACAACATAATTTTCCTGTTATCTTTGTAAAGCTGCTTTCAAACAATCTGCATTGTAAAAAGCGCTATATAAATAAAGGTGACTTGACTTGACCATAACAAATGACCATAAAATTATAAGTAAAAAAAATGGTCCAGTGAGACAACTTGACCCACTTCGCCCCAACTACATGAATTTAATGGAGAAAATAAGTAAAATAATTGACTAAATAATCACTTTCCAAAATCTTTTGTGCTGCACATTATTTGCATTCTCATCAATCAACCAGAAAAAGGTTTATATTAAGAACATTTTAATGTATGGAAAGGCTTTTTACATTATCTAATAACATTTGTGATATTAATAGTGTTTTAATTGCATAGCATTTGGAGGCAAAAGTCATCATCACTATAAGCCACTGGCACATCTTAACCGAAGCATAAGACACATGAAAAAAATGTTATTTAATAATTCATGGCTAATGTTTAGACAAATAATTTACATCACTTTATATTTATAAATATACTGTATGGTCATGTGAGAAAAATAATGCATCATTTTTTTGTATTAAGGGGTGACACATTTTATCCCATTCTCTCCTACAGGATATAAAGGTAGCTTGGTGCAGAAAACATGTAGAAGTAGAAGTGGCATGGCCCAGCCGTGTACCTGGGTACTGTCTCGGGGTTGATCCTGATGAAGCCGGCACACTGCTGAAAGCTCTTAGGGCCGAGGCCTTTAACCAGTTTTAGCTGCTCTCTATTGAGAAAAGGTCCGTTCTTTTCTTTCCACTCCATAATATTGCGTGCTCGCCCTGCATTCAGACCTGCTATGTGCCTGATAAAACAAAACACACAATTAAACTTTTTTTTTTTGTTTTTTTTTTCTGATGGGCTTGACTAGCTAGCGTTGCTATTTTTCTCTGAAAATCAGAAATGGCATCCTAAAATATATCTTATGTCACAATAAAGTTTAATCTGTCAGATAATACAGATATTTAGTTTGAAAAGCCTATATTGTCACAACAAAACTGTACACATTTATGGTGTGTGTGTGTGTGTGTGTGTGTGTGTGTGTGTGTGCGTTTGTACTGGGAGAGGTAGGGATTTTGATTGTACAGCTTTGTTGGTGTGGGGTCGGTTTTCGGAAGGGGGAACAATTGAGGACATGATAGTTTTAATTGATCATTTAAGTGTGACTCTGGTTTATAAAATTGTATATTTTAATATTTTGTATTTCACTTACATGAATTGTTTGTGTTACTGACCTGCCAAGGGACTACGGGCAGAAAATAGCACTTGTGCTACAACCTGGCACAATGCATCTCTCCTTGTTTTTATACAAGGTGAATGTTAACTTGTGCATTGTCCCTATTTAAATAAAATGAATCTAAGTATTTAATCTCTCACAACTTCCTGCTTGAATGCCTGGTTCAATTACAGTTTGTTTTTAGAATTAGTCATTGCTTCATATGTCAATACCCAGCATTAACCACACATCCTGTATTAAGAACTTCACCTTAGAAATCCACCCAAGGCTATGGAAATTATTTTTCATACTTGTATGAAATCCCTATTTATTCCCAAACAAGAAGTCAGATATTAGTAAAAATATGAGAACATTTTCCAGCAGAATTACCAAATGGCTGCCTAAGATCTCATAATCTTTTTGACCTTTTCATACAAAACAGAAAGGCATTGAGAACTTTTTTTGTGACCTGGTACGGCCAATTCGAAGTGGCAGCTCCCCTAAAAGCAGCTATGTAAACATTGTATGTCATCACTTATAAATAACGGGCGAATAATGCTGGAGCCACGGACATGTCGTCTGGAGTTCTGGTACTAAAAGCTCATTTAAAGTCAGGTAAACAGATGACCTGTTCCCAGGCTACCTCAAGCATTTAACCCTGCCTCTTAATGGGATCATATAGCTTTCTAGCTCAGAATAGTGATGTATGTGTGTCTAAGTACAGTATAAGTCATAGCCATAAGCATACAGAATTAAATATAGCAATCTGATCTTTGAGAAATGTGTGCTTGTTTCTTTTTAATGCTTACATGCATCTAAATTTAGTGTATTGATGAAATATGAAAGTCTACCTGCTTTCATCAAATTGTTTTTTAAATTCGCTTAAGTACACATACTAACCTCTATAGTGTTGAAAGTATATATGTTTTTTTTCAAGTATAAGCTGTGTCAATGAAAGCAAATGTTTCTAAGGCACGTTGAGGGGCATGTAGACATGATTCTTATTGTATTCTGGAAATATATTATTCCAAGCCACCTTTTTCCATAGTGCAAACAATTTACAATTACTCATGAAATCCTACAAGGTATTAGACAGAGCGAGTGGATATAATGAATGTGTACATTTCAGTGTTTCTGTAAGTTTATGCGACTAATATTCAAGGCTATATATCTCAATTTGTGTATATGTTAGGGAACAGCAATGTTTGTGTATGTAGATCACAATGTTTGTGTGTAGTGGGGAAGTGAAAAGATGTTACAGTTCGTGCGACCGAGTGTGTGTGTGCGGTGTGCGTGCGCGCGTGCGTGCACAACGTGTAGGGTGTCAGACTAAACAGAGTGCTAAGCAATAGCGGGGAGGCGAGTGAGAAGTTGCCATGTTGTGACTCCTGCTGGAAAGTATTTGGTCTCTACCTCATCAGCGTCTCTGAACAGATGTTGATGTCCACTCCCACGAAGCTCACACACTCCTGCACCACCCCGTCCAACGCTGCCCTCAGCAAACTCTGCGACACGTCGTGCTGGAAAGAGTGACCAGTCTTAGAAAGTGTGTTTGTTTAAGAAAGGAAAAGGGAGGGCTCTGTATTTGACATGGGCTCTGAAATTAAAATCAAACACCTTGAAGGATGTTTTATCTAGAATGTTGAATTGATTCAAATCTCAATTTTGATGTACATTCAGAGTTCACTAAATCGCTACGGTTATTTTGAAAATAATTTAAAAACGTTTTACTCCGCGTCTTCTGAAATGTCAAGAAAGTCTACATCTATTAGATATCTCAGCAACAAATCATGCTGTCTCAGTCACTTTCCAAAAACAAGCCATTTCACAAGGCCAATGTTGTGTCACTGGCAATCAAACGGTAACCCTAAATACTTTGCGGTGTTCATGCTGGTATGAGGGGGAAAAAAGAGACGGCTGAATAAAAAGGCAGCCAGTGGATCGCTTTGCCTCAAGAGACACAGAGAGAAGGTCTGAGGCTGTTTTCATTGGAAAGCATCTGTGACACTTCAAAGTCCTCTCACAGGGGTTTTCCATTAAGTGCAGGGAATTGATAAAGTTAATCCAGCCGAACTTTTCACACTTTGGAGGCGGTTTTCTAAAATGGAGATGGAATTCAAAGCAAAGAAAACCGCAAGGCCAAATCCAAAACTGACCAAAATTAGGAGCAAGCAGGGAATTCTGACAAGCCTTTGTCTGTCTTGCATTGGGACCCATTTCCATATGGAAGAAGTTATACCAGTGCTTTAGACCTTGTAAGACAAATATGCAATACTTCATTTGGGAGAACTCATTACGATGAACACCTTCCCCAGTTAGAACAAGATCTGCATGTACTAGTTAAAGTCGACCATGGTGGCTTGGGGTGGAAACAGGACAATTTCAATTCAATTGAAAGTTGTGATGAAACCGAAGTAGCGACACTTTTCTTCCATATTGTGATGAACATCAGAGTGAAACGGATTATCAAAAAAGAAAAAAAATGTAGAGTGTTTGTTGACTGGATGGAGGCAAATCGGCTGAATGCGAGCTTAAGCAGGCTAAGTCTGAAAGAACGTTTTTTTATTAAAATGTTTAAAAAGTTAAACATGCATGGATGAAACACAATAAGATCAATATCACGCAATTAAAAATGTGATTTTTTATTTTATGCTGGATTTAAGAGGGCTAATCTGCCTAGTCATTCAATATGAAACATATAGGTAAAAAAAAGAAGCAAAATGTATTCATTATTTTATCATACTTCATACATGTATGCCTCTTTAAACCTTTTCTTTTGAGTTCAACACACTGGAAAAGACAAATGTAGTTAAACTACTGAAAAAGCTCATTGACTTCAATTCCAATGGATTCAAAGCTCTTTTGATGAATTGTTGAGCATGTGACTTGAATCACCTGCCCATTTTAAAAGTGTGATGAGAAACATGAAGGCTCAGCATACGGTATTCTCTCATTTTCATTTTAATGGGTTAAAATCCTACATTTAAAAGAGCAGCAATGATAGTTTGAGGTGGTTTGGGAGTGTACAACACGTATTGCCAGTTCTGTGTACTTTTCCGTGTGTAAATTTACAGTGCAAGTAAGATCTAACTTTGAAGTTGTTTTGCGTGCACTATTGTGTTCTAATGTTTGTGTGAATACAAATTCAGTATATAAAACAATCCAAGAATCCCACAACTCAATATGCACATGCAACCTACCCACAGTCACACACTAACACAAGAACAGGCAGAAATAATAAACAAAGACATAGAAGATATATCTCCCTCATATTTGGACACAGTGGTTTACTTTCAGAGTGTTAGTGTTTGAAATTCTACAACAAATGGGGAAAAAGTAAAGGGTGCGTCTGAGATGGTGTGGATCGGGATACTTAATATGTTTTGCTTTAATCATTCTCGGACATATTATTAATGAAGTAGCTTTATCAACAGACCAATTTAGGTGGTATTAAACAAATGTTTTTTTTTTAGAGGATGACATTAAAGATATCCTTTTGTTTGGTTCCTAGATCTACATACATGTATGGTGGATACTAGTCAGTCAATAAATACTGACTGTTAGAATGCTTCCATGGCAATCATGTTTCACATTAAACACAAAGGAACAGAATGTGCCAGCTGAAGAATTGTTATCCAATGTTTGAAAATACAGTACATACAGTCTGAGAAGCATATGTTCAAAACACACACCTCAAAAAAAAAAAAATTACCCTCAAAACAAATGTTGTTGCCGAGAGAAATCTGATCTTGTAAACTAATTAGCAGATCTGCCTGTTTGTCCACAAAACACATGTCCGTTGAGAACAGGCACCAAAGCACTCTGAGAAAAGGTGCGATAAGATATACTACGAGATAAGAACACTTTCTATCTCTTTGATGGCAGAATGAATTTTGTGGGCTGATTCTAAAGAACTAATAAACCGGTAACATAATTAAAAAATAAAAGTTGAAATAAAAAGAAAAGCCAAGTATAAAGGTAAAAAGTGAATAAAATAATAAAATAAATACCATTAAAAATAACAAATTGATTGTACTCCTGCAAGGCAGGGTATCTCTTATAAAGGTACATCTTAAAGGGTCCATGTTTTCTTGCAGAGCAATGGTGATGAGGTTTTGATGCTTAGTCCTTCAATGTCAAACAGAGTGATGGAATAGTATTGTATTAGATACAACTGAGTGAAGATAAATAGACATGGACTACACCAGCACAATGGTAACATCTCAGTGGGTTAAGGTTGAAAGAGATATTGAGTGACTGCTATAGTGGAGTGGGTGAGCTGTGCGGGTTAAAGCAGAAGAATGCATGTTTTGACCTGACAAGATCTGGATGACTGCCACTGAAACAAGGATGTCTGTGTGATATACTGTCAGGCTGTGTTCAATTGAGTAATCTTATCCAAGCAAAGACATAAAATCATTCATCACAGACTAAAAAAAAAGAATCACATCATTTAATATCTTTATATTGCAATACCTACTAGCTATAATTCTGCACCAGGTTGTGTATTTTCTTAAACTTTTAATAAACCTCAATGGTAATGGTTTTAAACAACAGTAGCTGCATTGAGATCTGAACACTTGCTCCCAGGGGATGTTTAGTGCTTGTGTGAAAAATGACAGATCCTCTCACAAGTCATGCACTCATTTGCCTCTAGTGGTTAATGTGGTTCATTGCAACTGGCAAAAAAAAAAAAAAAAGGATTTTATTTTAATATTGCCTTCTAAATCTAACCAGTGATACACAAAGGCTGGAAAAACAACTGTAATATTAGACAGCCAAAACATTTATTGCACAAAAAGAGCCTTTATGTGGGAGAACACTATCGGCTGCAAAATTCTGTCAAAAATTTCTCATACTTTTACTTTGTAACCCTAGAGAGGTGTGAAAATGCTGTACGCTATTGGAAGGCCTGCGTTGAAATGAAATGTGAAATCTAAACAATAAACATGAGAGCCTGAAGGCAGAAGCTGAGATATTCAACAGCAGCCCAATCATTCCCAATGATCCTCATTTGCTCAGAGACACACAAGTTTGCAAACAGTTTAATGCATTTTTCCATGCGATGTTCATGGTGATTGCAAAACAGTAACTCATCAGACTTACTTAACACATCACTGATGCACGCAAACAGATTATAATGCTAAAATCACAAACAGTTTGCTGATAATCAATAAATCAGCACGCTCAAGATACTTCTCACAAAGAACAACAAACAACTCCTTATTTTATCGTACAAAAACCTACTGCCGCATAATAGCCGGATGCAACCTGAGAAGTGTGTGGACAGGTTCCCATGTATCTGCTCCCAAACCCTAAGGTTAGCTTTTGAGTATTTGGCAGTCGGTCGGCTGTGTAAAGCGCCTTGAGCGCGGATGGAGCGAAAATTCTCACAGTCTTTGAGCAGGCTAAGAGAGAAAGACACCCAAAAAGCGTCGCCTCCGGGCAGTTTTGAGATCTGCTGATGGAATGCGCACTCATTAGAAAGCCATCAATCATCAAGCCCCCCCAGATCTATTTTTAAAGGATGTTCCATGAAGTTATGTGCTCGGGTACACTAATTTACGAGGTGGGACGCCACCACTGCGATATTAGCACTCACATACTGGGAGAAAAAGTCATAGGAACAGCATATAAATGGAACAAGAGAGCGGCCAATGATCCGTATCAACTGTCGGGCCGTCTGGCACTGGAGGGTCACGAGGGAGCGAATTAAAGGGATAGTTCACACAAAAATTTTAATTTGGTCATCATTTGCTTAACCTCATGTCTTTATTTTTTTTATTTTTTTATTTAACCTTTATTTAACCAGGTAGGCACATAGAGAACTCATTCTCATTAAAAACGGCGACCTGGCCAAGATAAAGCGTCAAGGTGCAGACAACAAAAAGTTACACATAATGGACAAAACAATGGATCAAGGATACGATCAGTTATACAATCACAAATCCAGTCTACAACATAATTCCAGATACAATACCTAAGCAAGTGGCCTAGTATGGCAGCAATACAATACAATACAAGAATAGAATAAATAAATAAATTAATAAAAAAGACGATAAAGTAATGCATTACACCGAGGAAGAATGCTGACACTAACAAGAACAATGGTGTGACAGTAGGTTGGAAATCAATCTTTTGAAAGAGGATAACGGGACAATAGATTCTAGTCTTAAAGATTTTTGCAGATCGTTCCAATCTTTTGCTGCCGAAAACTGAAAAGAGAGTCTGCCAAAGGAGGTACGGACTTTGGTGGTATTCAACAGGATAAACCTACTTGAACGCAAATTGCGAGAAGGAGAAGCTACAGAAATTAAATTTCTTAAATAGGTAGGGGCTTTGCCTAAGAGAATTTTGTAAATGAAGAGAATCCAGTGTGTTTGACGTCGAATGTGAAGGGAGGGCCAACCAATGAGTGTGTAAAGGTTACAATGATGAGTACAAAACGGAGCGTTAATTGCAAAGCGGATGGCACTATGATATAATCCATCTAGCTTTCTGAGTAGAGTGTTTGAGGCTGATCTATAGACCACATCACCAAAGTCTAAGATGGGAAGTATAGTCATATTCACAAGGGCATGTTTAGCTGGAATAGTAAAGGAGGCCCTATTACGAAAGAGGAAGCCGATCCTTGATTTTATTTTAGATTGGAGTTTATTGATGTGGGTATGGAAGGAAAGTGAAGAATATAACCATATCCCTAAGTATTTATAAGAATCTACAAAGTCCAGTGCAGACCCATCAAGGGTAGAAATGATTTTTGTACAAGGAGGTCCAGAAAGAGAACGATTAAAAATCATACACTTAGTTTTGCCAGAGTTTAAAAGTAAATGGAGACCACGGAATGAATGCTGTATGCTATCAAAGCTCGCTTGGAGGTTGTCTAGCACAGTGTTCATAGTTGGGCCAGAGGTGTAAAGAATGGTGTCATCTGCATAAAGATGTATCATAGAATCTCCTACAGCTAGAGCAACATCATTAATGTAAATAGAAAAGAGTATCGGCCCAAGGATAGAACCCTGTGGTACCCCTATAGAAACAGCCACAGGACTAGATAGTAGACCCTCAGATTTAACACACTGAAATCTATCTGTAAAATAGTTATTGAACCAGGCGAGGCATTGATTTGAAAGACCCAGACTCTTTAGCCTACCAATAAGAATATTGTGGTTGACGGAGTCGAAAGCCTTAGCCAGGTCTATAAAAACTGCTGCACAATAATGTTTACTGTCAATAGCAGATATGATGTCATTCATGACTTTGAATGTGGCCGAGGTACACCCTCGGCCAGCTCGAAAGCCAGATTGCACATCGGAGAGACAATGGTGGGATTCGAAATGAGTAGTGATCTGTTTATTGACAAGGCGTTCAAAGACCTTGGAGAGACAAGGGAGAATAGAGATGGGTCTATAGCAATTGGGGTCTAAGGTGTCTCCCCCTTTAAAAAGAGGGATTACAGCAGCGACTTTCCAATCTTTAGGAATATAAGAGGTGTCAATGGAGAGGTTAAAGATAGCGGTAATAGGTGAAGCAATAATAGGAGCTGCTATTTTTAAAAAGGAAGGGTCTAAATTGTCCAGCCCAGCAGATTTTAAAGGATCAAGATTTTGCAATTCCCTTAAAACATCAGCAATCTGAATATGGGCAAAGAAGAAAGATGGTGGGGAAAGGGATGGCATATCTATAGTAGGATTTATAACGGTAGTTGAGGTTACCAGGTGGAAAGCGTGTCCAACCATAGCAAAGTGTTTATTGAAGTTCTCTATAATAGTGGGCTTATTAGTGGTGACGATGTTTTGAAATCTTAAAGCGGTGGGCAGCTGAGAAGAGGAATTTTTACCTTCCATGGACTTTATTGTGTCCCAAAACTTTTTGGTGTTTGTGCCACAGGAAGCAAATTTTTGTTTATAAAAGCTAGATTTAGCATTTCTTACTGCCTGTGTATATCGGTTCCTAGCCTCCTTGAATAATTGCAAGTCATAGGGGTTTTTCGAGGTTAATGCAGCACGCCACATGGTGTTTTTATGTTGGCTTAGATTAGTTAAGTCTGAAGTATACCAAGGACTGTATCTGTTCTTAGATCTAAACTTTGTCTTCCCAAACCTGTATGACTTTCTTATGTAGAACATAAAAGACAATATTTTGAGATATTGCTTTTCTTTTCTTTTTTTGAGTCCATATAAAAAGGAAGCCAATGGTCATCAAAATGGTTTGGTTACCAACATATCTTTGTGTTCTGCAGAATAAAAAAATGTCAGGAAAGAAAAGAAAATTTGGAATGACATGCAGGTCAGCAAATAATGAAATAATTTGTGGGTGAACTAGCACTTTAAGACTTTGAAGACACAACAATCACTGTGTACAAACAAAGCTGGAATTAAATATAAGAAATATAAGCTGATGTGGTTGTGGACATATTAGAAATATCAGCCTAGACTCTTTCCAGTAGTTGCCGTTGAAAAAGGCTTCAGCTTTCGCTCACATCATCTCTCCAATTTCCTGTCAATTCTACTGGAAATATCGAAGACAACATAACCATTTCAATTAGTAAGTGTACAACTGAGACGCACTGAGCTACTAGAGCATACATAAAAAGATATTGTCAGTGTTTCTGGTCCATACAATGGAAGTACATTTTTCACCAAAACTGTTTGGTTATCAACATTCTTCAAAACATCATCTTTTGTGTTTTGCTGAAGAAAGAAAGCCCTACAGGTTTGGATTTCTCTTTTTTTGTGAACTATCCATTTAAGGCTTTAAAAACATATCAAGCCTGTGGGCAACTTGAACAAAACTGAACACGAAAGTGAATATAAGTTGAGATTGTTGTGGTCAGATGTGAAAAGTCAGCCTAGACACTTCAAATCCTTCCAGTAGTAGCAGTTGAAAAAGGCTTCGGCTTTCACCCACATCATCTCTCCAATCTCCTGTCAATCCTACTGGATAAATCGAAGACTACATAACCATTTCAATTAGTGCGAAACTGAGACTGACTGAGCTGCATCTGGTAGAGCATACGCTAAGAATCAAACCAACATCTCCAGGAGGGCCTGAGAAAGACCATGCTCTCCTAAAGCCGATATTAAGCTTTCCATCTGTCTTCAAACGTACACAAGCCACACTCTCTGGTCTTCATTCACAGTAGGAAGAGTAGCTGACAGCTGGGCTTTGACATGGCTTAGCGCTGTGGTAACCTTGAAGACAAAACAACCAAAACTCAATTGAAGCATTGGGGAATAGGTGAAGAAAAGTGGTGGAGTTCACATAGTTTTTAAACCTGCCCTCTGTTTGAACAGACACATATCCCGGATCCCAACACGCCAGGTATAGAGGAGGGGACGGGACATTGGTAACAAAAATACGCACTTGCATTGCCTTACCAAGCCTAGCAGAGCCACACCAAGGTTTTCGACCCAAGCCATGCACACACGTACACACAAAAACATACTGGCTCACACAAACCGCTGGATTAAATTCAGGTGCGAGGTCCTGTTTGGTTTGGATAGGCCCCAGCGCCAGAACAAAGTATGTCTGTCCACACTGAGCCCAGTTAACAGGTTTTTTTTTTTTTTTTTTTTTACAAAATGCTGCCACTCTGAGATGTCAATCAGTTCTTCTCTTCTTTCCCCACCCTCATGACCCAATGTAGATCTAACCAGCTGCAGGCTCTGAAAACACACTTCCCAGAGAGCTGAACACACAAAGATGTTTGACTGAGGAGATTCCTTAACATACCTCCCAAAGTTCTGCCTCATGCGTAACCAGAGACCTACATTTTCAGCAAAACACAAAAGCTCCAAACAAGGCATCTGAAAACAGTTGAAGACTTACTGACAGCAGTGTAAGAGATGACAAAGACTGACAGAGCTGTTAAATCATCTTTACATAATAGCTAGAAATTTAAGATATTTTTACAAGAGCTGTCTTAACTCAAAGATCACATATATGTTCCCACTCTTTTTGACCAATGACTTTCCATATATTTTTCTGATTCAGTCTGAGCCAGTGTGACAGATTCTTAAGGCAAAAGTATTTTTAGGACTTATCCATTATCTTTAGAGCTATTTTGACTATGCGTCAAAGTATTGACACAAGTGACTAATACCTGTGATTCAATCCAATTCACTAATGAATCATTCAGAGATAAATCAGTCTACATATTTGACAGATTCATTGAAGAAAAAAAATATATATATATATATATATATTCCAATTAAAGGTTTGGGGGACAGTAAAAATATGTAAAAAAGTATCTTATGCTTACCAGGGGAGCCTTTATTTGAACAAAAATACTTAATACTACAAAATATAATTACAATTTACAATAACCGTTTCTATTTTAAGACATTTTGAAATGTAATTTATTCCTGTGATGCAAAGCTAGTTTTTTAGCATCATTACACCAGTCTTCAATGTCACATGACCCTTCAGAAATCATTTTAATGTCCCGATTTGCTGCTCAAGAAACATGAACTGTAGTGTACATTTACCATTGATTTTTTTCTTGACTTTTCCAAGATCTTTCCAGTCATTTGTTATTACCGATTAGACGTTTTCATTACGATTCAGACTGGTTTGCTAATGAATCAATCAGATAAGTGATTTGACAGATTAAAGAATAGACTACAAAAAAATATAAATAACAAACATCTATACAACCTTAATATCTGGTCAATGAAATATTTTAGAGTAGAGCTTTACTAGAAAAAAAAATATATATATATATTCCATGACTTTTCCAGGAAGTAAAAAAAAAAAAGATATATGTATATATATTTACAATTCCCTGATGTTTCCAAGTTGCCAAAACCTTGTGAATTACATAAGAATTATTCAAAGCTTGCTTTGCTCCACTAAAAACATTGTGCATGAATTCAAAAAAGCGTTTTGGCAGCAAATAAGATTATGCAGTTTCCTGGCAGTGGGCTGACACTTTAACGACTAATTCTGACACTTTTCTCACCTACACTCTCGCCATCTTTCCTTTACCTCAGGTGAAGCCTGAAGACCGTCTGGAGTCAGTAAACACCTGTCAAACTCAACATGAGCTGCACCCAAAAAATTGCTGGACTCACCCAAGTCATAAGAAAAAAAACACCACACTTATTTTACTTTTTCTTTGGTTTTCTTTGCTACGAATGTGAACAGCCATAAGACGAGAAAGATACAAATAATTGTTGACTTTACCCAGCAGAGGGAAAAGTCATATAGTTAAAAGATGGAAAAATTAAAGCTAGATCAGACATGATCAGAATGAGTAAATGCGTTCAGCAGAGCGCATAACTTCTCCTTTTTCCCACGCGAAATTGGACTCAGCTATCAATCATCGTCAATCAGCTTCCTGTCAGTCAATACTTACACCTTCATTCACTCTCTTCCGTTTTACCCTGAGGGAACCGTCTCAGCAGGCTCATTAAAAAGAGAAGGATGGAGTGACATCACTGGTGCTTTTTCTTTACACAACCTTCTAAACCATTTCCAAAACCAAAAACGTTGTTTTTTTTAACCAATAGATTGCTTATTGCTGTTCCGAAAACGCAATAAACAGTGTAAAAATAAAATTATGTACTAAATTTATGTAACCAACAGACTGGTGTGTGAACAAACATTCAAATGTAACCTATTTTATAATTAAAAATTAAAGTACAACCTAACATATGCATATTCCTGCAGGCGACCTGAAAAACATCTTTGATAAACACTGATTAACATAATATAATAATAAAAATGGTTTATTGCTGGTTTAAATGTTTGGACTTAAGAAACACAGAGGAAAGCGCACCAAGGAGAGTGACAGTTTCCTTAATATCTGGGGGTTTGTATGATGTTTTCTCTCACAGCTGGGTAAAAATGGTAAAATGTGCCCTCTGGGACCTTTAAGTAGTTGGGAAACCTGAACACACTCCACCTATGTCTCGGTGATTGACAGTTAACTATATAAAGCTAAACTCTAGAGGTCCCACCCACTTTGACTAAATGGCATGTCATGAAAATACAAGCAATAGATGCAAATGATGTGCAATCAAAAGTAATGTGAAGGTGAAATCTTAAAGTGAGCAATTCAACTTCAATTTAACAGTAAAATTTGCCACACTTTTCACAGTATACATTTCATGTGTGAATGCACAATATATCTGTCCATATTTGTTGTTAGTTGTTATTTGTTATGTTTTGTTATGTTATGTTATGTATTGGTCTATGTTATATATACTGTACAATATTAGACATTTAATTGTACATGCCCATTTCCCATATGTTTATATTTAAATAGCCTGTTCTGTCAACTAAATATATATTTATAAAAACACTAATAAATATTACAAATAATTAGTAAATCTCAAAATAAATATAAATGTTTCACACTGTATCACCATATGTAGCATATTAGAAGTTTTATATCAGCAATACCATGAATTTAATTATTAGCGTATTGGTATCGATACAAGTGCTGATAGACATTTTATTTTTAAAGTAAAAAATATATTTTTAATTGAATTCTAAACTGAGACACCCACTAAAGGCAAACCTTACAGAAACTATCTAAAATACCTTTTTTCCTGTCACAATTAAATAGCTCTCAAAACATGTGAGATTATAACCTCATACCCATAATTGAGGGAACTGGATATAGAATAATTCCCGTTAATGATTATAGTACTGACGGCCCTACTTGAGATACGAAAAATGAGATCACTATACATGGTCCAGTGTATTTGTCAACTCAATACAGATATACATGTAAATCTCTCTCTCTCTCTCCTCTCTCCTCTCTCTCTCTCTCTCTCTCTCTCTCTCTCCTCTCTCTCTCTCTCTCCTCTCTCTCTCTCTCTCTCTCTCTCTCTCTCTCTCTCTCTCTCCTCTCTCCCCTCTCTCTCTCTTCTCTCTCCTCTCTCTCTCATCACTCAGCATGTCAGTGTGGTGGAGAGGCATCTTGTGTTGCTCAGATTATGTGGCAGGGTAAATAAACGCTAAGTGCTGACAGACGTGCAGGGGGTCACTGTGATGCACACTAGACAACACTCACACTGTGTAAGGGGCAAGGTGAGGTGACCCTGATCCTCCGCTAACTTAAACCTTTGAGCATCAGCACATGTGCATGTTTTTTGGGTCAAAAAGTTGGCAGTGAGAAGTATGTGATACGTGATATTGATCCTTTTGCAAAGACGTAAGATGTTCTTTCCTTATTTGGGAAATGGCTCCATGGTTGCAGGGGAATTGATTTACAATTACTTTGTACAGTACTTTAGTAATTTAAATTTCCTTTCACTGAGGGTGCTTTCACACCAGAGCGTGATTCAGCCCCAGGTGCGTTTTCTCCCTTGGTTCAGTTCATTTAGGCATATGTGAACACGGCAATCACACTCGGATCCACACTAAAACAATCACTCCGAGATCGCCTGAACGAAGTGGTCTCAGCCCGACTGCAAACGAACTCCAGGATGGTTCGCTTGAGGTGTGAAACCGATCCGACCCAACGGACAACTTAACCAAATGGTATTAAAATTCATAACGGACAATGTGCTTTTTTAAAAAGCAATTGTGTCTGATTCTGTGAGTGACATTAGTTATAACAGTTGAAAACAAAAAGAGCATCTCTTTATCTTTAAATGTGGTGTAATTGTGCTACTCTGTGTGAGAATGCTGGCCCGATGAAGACTTAATTTCTGCTCTAGCTGCATTATAACATTCGTATAGTGTTTGCGTGTATCTTGACAGTTACAAATAAAGCGCCACAATAAGCTCAAGCGAACTTGTGAAACATCTTGATGGATGGAAACTGACTAATAAGAGGACAATTTTACTCACATGTCACTTGCATAAACACATTTTGGTACACTTTAAAAGGTTGCCTTGTGAAAGCGAACCGAACCAAGAAGAAAATGCAACACTGTAACGAATTAAGTCCCTGTTTTGGAACAAAACAAATGATCTATAGGTGTGAAAACACCCAAAGTCACCATGAAATCAAATTGGACATTCTTATTTTTTTAATGGAATATTTCAGTATTTATTTTAAATGATTTATCCGTGCACATTATTTATTTATGTCCCATCATAATCTTTAATAAAAATATCTTCTCTGATGTTTTTATACTGGCGTGAGGGCGGGATGACACTCACATGAGATCACAGCAAAAGCAAACCAAAACCATCAAATCAATTTCTGATGGTCAAAATCAAGTCACACCCTACATTTTTTCTTGTTCAAAAATCTGTTTCACTCATACATCACAGTAGGGAAGAAAAAAACCCTACAAAAATACAGCAAAAACAGTCATAAGAAATATTACAATTTAAAACAAGGGTAACACTTTACACTAAGGTTTTATTTGTTAACATTAGTTAGCTACATCAGATAAAATTAACTAACAATTAACAATATTTCTACAGCATTTATTTAATCTTAGTTAATGTTAACCTCAACATTTACTAATACATTTTTAAGATCAAAAGTTGTATCTGTTAACATTATTAAATGCACTGTGAACTAACATTAACGTTTGTATTCACTAACATTATGCTGTAAGAATATATTGTTTATTGTTAATCTAAGTTAGTTAATTAATTAAACACTGTTAACAAATGAGACCTTATTGCAAATTTTTACCAAAATAACGGTTTTATTTTTATTTATTTTAAAATGTTATGCATTCCTGTGATGGCAAAAAGGAATTTTCAGCATCATTACTCCAGTCCTCGGTCACATGATCAAAATCATTCTAATATGCTGATTTGCTGATCAAGAAACATGTCTTATTATATCAATGTTGAAATGCTTAATTTTTTTTGTGGAAACTGGTAGTGCATATAAAATAATTTATTTAAACAAGAGGTTCTGCAGAGTTAAATATCTTGATGTTAAAAAAAGAGCAGCAGAGGGCAGGAGAGAGAAATCAAGTATGCAGGACAGCTAGTGAAAAACCGAAAGATGAAAAGTAAGAGCGAAAAGAAGAAAAAAACTCAAATCAGGCCCAGCCTTGAGTCAACAAATGATGCTACTGGGAATCATAGTAGAATTAATTTCATGAGAAAAATGGATTACTCATAATATGAGACTGCAAAAGCAAACAGTCAGAGACAGGATTAGCTCACTAGTCCAGCTGACTTCTGTTTAAAACTGCTATTACTCAAAACTAAAAATCAGAGCCTGGCTTAGAAAGTTGGGAATGCGCCTACAATCACTTTGAACATTTGACTGCATCAAGAGCAGAGCCAGGCACAACATCATGTACACCGTATTATGTGAAAGGACACTCAGCTGTCGACAGTGCGTTTAATAAAGACACAATAAACATTACTGCAATAAAAGCACTTTTATAATGAACTAACAATCCATTATTAGCATGCTTTTGAAGCGGAGATGTGACTCACCTGGTAGGTGCCAATACCAATGTGTTTGGGGTCAATTTTAATAAGCTCTGCTAAAGGGTCCTGAACACGCCTCCCAATAGACACTGAGGACAAAGAAAAAAAATACAGGAAGAAAATGATCTCACCGTCATGTGCAGTTAATGCTCAAATATAATAATGAATGCCTCAAGAGAACGGCAATATTTACACTTTAATAAACCCACAGACTCAATTAAGAATAAATTAAGCTCACATAAGCATAAATCTATGCCAATTAGAGGATTTAAATCATGCAAAGTCCTGTGTGGAACATATTGCACTAATTACATCTTCACAGATTATATTAATAAACAATATTTGCATTTACTGAAATATCAGGGCTTGGAACACACAACTGTGCTTGCAGTTTAAATGAGACCATATGGTTAAATAGATGCGAAAAAGTAAGGCCAATCACAAATGAATATGCCTATTTATTGAAAAAAACGACCTATCAGAAATTAATATACAAATTGTAACATTTATCCATTATTATTTTCGATGTCACTGTTGTCAATTGTATTCAGTCATCAAGATAACATTTTATGAACTAAATCATAATTAAAGTTTTTTGGCTTTTAGTATGAATATGTTAGCCTTACTGTCATCTATAAGCATAGCCAAAAGATGACAAAATTTGCATTTTGTAGATATAAACATTCAAAACTTAGTGTCTCTCACTTCCGCCAATATGGATCAACGATTTTGATGACATAACTTTGCACTTCAGCTACTCATCAGATTTTCTGTCCAATCAAATGCTCTCTAGAATCTGAAGCGTCCCACCCCCTTCATTATAAATAGACGCTGAAGCGGTGGCTAAAATCAGATCACTTGTTCACACATTTACTATTTTCTACATGGTATATTACACATAGTATGCTATATATGGGATAGGGAATGATTGAGAGTGTAAATATGCTTTCCATCGGGGCAAATGAAGTCTGGTTTCATGTTAGTGTCATGCGAAACACCGCAGCACACACAGAGTCTGCTCCGGTCCAGAGACACGATAGAACAGAGCGGATCATATAAGTGAGTTGGCACAGACCACAAAACATATCAGACCCATTTGAATTCTGCCCAGAATGCTATATTTTAAAGGGATATGGAAAAAAATGAGGAGAAACGGTTAAAGATTAGGAGGAATCCCCTTTTCCTAGTAAATTGCCATACACAGGCAAAGACATGGGCCAACTAAGAGAGGTCAGGTCAAATAAGAATTCAATTAAAGACAAATAAAAACCCATTTCAGAAAACCTTGAATCTAACTTATCCCAGGAAATGTAACCAGCCAAACACAATATTATAAAATGAAATTAACATAAGCAGTTTGGCGCACTTGTTCCATTAGTTTTATCTAGTCTTGCTGAAGGTCAGCAAATGAAAGTCAGATTTTCATCTTTACTCAACCATGTGTGCGAGAATCAGAGGGCGAGAAAGAAAGAGAGAGAGCGACTCAGACAGAAAACACAAGACAGAATGTGAGACATTGCGTGGTTTTCTGTCCAAGCCCAACCTCCACATTACAGAGTCAGAGAGTGGAGAGAAGTGCTTTTGTGTGCGCTGTACAAGGCCTGAGCTGAAACTCCATCCCTTTCCAAATATTATTACAGGCAGCAATTTCCCACAGAGTTCAATGTGGAGACGCAGCGAGTGAGGCTTGGCGATCACGCTCCAGCAAGCCACCTCAAAACCTCCTTCAACAGTCACCTACTTCAGCGAGCACATACACCTTGATCTTTATAGAAAGCCAAACACCTCTGGAAACAATTGTCCTCAATCAAGATATGAACACCTCTCTCTACTGCAGGCATGCCAGAGTAGGTCAGGGAGAGTCATATAATGAAAAATCAGTCAAAAACATAAATTCATTAACATATAAATGCCAACATTTACTCAATTATGACATGGCGTTCATAAGAAGGAAGTATTTAAAGCCCCGTTCACACTGCCAACGACACAGTGACAAAGCGACATGATCCCATTCATTTTCAAAGAAGGGCTAGTGACTTCGACGACACGAGCGACGGTGACCATTGGCGATAAAATGTAGGCATATCAAGTGACGCAAGTCACACACAAAAGCTCAGAAATTTTTACTTTATGCAAATTAGCAGCAAATTTCACAAGCAACATCCAATAGGATTGAAGACTGTCAGTGGAGCTCACGTTACTGTCTCGAGTGCAGGTAAGACAGGACAGAGTTCTGGAGCGATTTCACGGTTTTATATTATTTGACTAACCACATACATGGAATGATGGATGTAAAAGAAACTGTTGGCAGTCTTAGTGAGTTGGATTCATACATTGATTGTTTATGTTGTTAACTATATGATGCGGTGAACAGTTTAGCACTGCTGCAGTTCATATTACAGTTTTCCCCCTGCATTATGTTGATTATTAGGGACAATTTAATGGATTATGTGTCAAATTCAAATGACATTTTATACATTTTTGACAGTACAACCAAGTTGAATTTGTTGATTGATCGCATGTTAACCTGGTTAATAATTTAATGCACTGAGCACTAGAACAGTAGAATGCTACTTAATGTCTCTTGCATTTTCTAAAGATATGGGAGTGTGAAAGTCCACACACGATCCCTTAGCAATCATTCTAATATGCTGATTTGGTACACACTGCAAGATTTTAGCCCAGATTTTGGACGTGAGTGACAATCAAGTAGTGTGTGCTATCAAAGATCCAAACTTAGAGAAGGACCGATGCGTCACTGAAATATTTCATGCCTGTGAAAAATGTAGCATGCTAAATATCTGGACCGAGTCCTGCAGTGTGAAATGTGTTTTGACTGGAAATGACATTGGCCACGACCTACAGCCAATAAGAGAGTAAGATACAGGGCGAGGGAAATAAACCTCCCTTGTTTATCAATCGTGAAAACAGTTGTGCCGTTTAATATTTTTAAAGAACCATGAAATTTAGAAAGTAAGCAGAAATCTTAAGAATTATTTTGTTATAAAAATGATATACATATATACATACATTATTTATGCTAGTAATGTAGAATTGTGTTTAATGCGTAAAACACAAAACACTGCACACATTGACACACATCCCACATAGGACGGTCAAATTTCTTACGCCTCTCATAAAAGCGATAAATATAGCTCCCTAGTTTGCGCTTGCATTTGACCAGAGGAAAATTTATGATTAATCCCATACTGATTTACTGCTTTTATAGAGGAAGTCTGGTATAATTCTCAGATCCTGTTTTTGAGAACATTTGAGTGATTTCCAAACTTTTTGCCTTGCTTTTTTATTTTTGTTATAGTAGAGGGTGCTTGTGTGGTCTAAACACAGGCAAACCTTTTTACAGAAAGTTCTGTTTCACAGAAACAGATGGTTCTAGATGGTTTCATAGACTGAAAAACTATTGTTTCTCCTTCAGAAGTCCATGTATCGAAAACTGGAGAAATTAATGTGGCCTAAACGAGACAGGGAGCCTGTTTCAGACAAAGGGGACAAGGTTGACTGAAATGGCACGTAAAGGTCTGGTTGAGTGGGAGCTGAGTTGGACTGACAGGTAAGGCGGTTGTCTTTGACTGGAGACTTGGAACTGGAGAAGAAACAATCCCATCATTCAGAGGGACAGCTTTCATTCAGTGTTAGTACGAAAAACAAGACATATCCTGCCAGTAAAGCTTTGACTTTCATGAACACAAGTTTGTATGTTTGCAAACCCTAAAACCAAAGCCTTACATTTATATAAAAGCATATTTACCATTAAATGTAAATAACTAACTTAACTAAACGAGAGATATTTGTCAAAATGTTAGGATTATTTAGTTTGAATTGTGTATATTGTGTTGCTCTGCATTGAATTTAGTAAAATGTGATTAGACAAAACTATTTTAATGTATAGTACATAGGCTTAAAAAAATTACACCATATTTTTTTTTACTAATTTTAAAAAATACTTATTGTTTTGTTATATTTAATGTGTGTGTGTGTGTGTGTGTGTGTGTGTGTGTGTGTGTGTGTGTGTGTGTGTGTGTGTGTGTGTGTGTGTGTGTGTGTGTGTGTGTGTGTGTGTGTTAATAATATTTTTAATAATACTCTATTTATTTATTAGCACTAGCAGGCTTGGCAAATAATACAGAAAATGTTAAATCCTTGTCTCAATTACAAAATCTGCCAATAACCTTGTCAACAGCTGATAAACATTTTCTGTTTTTAGTGTTTGTAGATAATTTTTTGCAGTGTTTCTTTGATTTCCGGTTTTGTGTATGTCTCACACGACATCTTTAAATTAAATTTGCATTATATCAAACATAAAACTAAAACTAAAATGGTCAATCACTAGTTTTGAGTGTGTGGAAAGAAGGAATATGTAAATTACCTGCACTCCTTAGGTTGGGATCCATGTCGGGCATCTCTTTAACAGCCTCAGGACTCACACTGTAGATGGACGCTCCTGCTTCATCTGTTATGCTGAAAAAACAAAGACACACTGAAGCTGGCTTCCAAGGAAATCAGAGAAGTAACCTCATGAAGACCCCAGTGAACTTATGAAGCTCCCTCAGTACATCTAGGAGGCGTCAGACCAAAGAGTCCATTTAAATACATTTCCATAGAAAGCTTGTAGTTGATACAGCAGGAACCGAAGTGTAGAGTACACAGCAATGCATGGAAGAAATACTACAACACATAAACCCTGTTTTCATAGGAAAAAACTTTGTCAAAAAATTTCCAGAGTTCAGAAGTTTATAACGGATTTCTGTGCTGCCATGCACATATAGTGCATTTAACCCGAATTTTCTGTTACAAGTGTCATCCATACACATTTACAATCTGTACATCCATATTTTGAGGAATATTTATTCCTTAGAGTAGTGCAAACCTGATATTAATTACCAAGTTATTTAAACCATCTGACAGCCCAAATATTTAGCAAACTGGTTTAGTGATTCTCACTTGGGTGTAAACTAGATTGAGTCTCAACACATTTTCAGTAGCATGCGTACTGTTCTGATAGCCACTCAAAGTGATTTATATTACACTAATTGCAGTGTCAGTCCCTCCGCAGGGAGCAGGGTGATGACCACAGACTCAAAGGTCAAAGAGCACTCGGTTATATTTCCATCAGTAAAGTTAACTCTACCAGAACCTGAACCAACACCTGATAGGCTACAAATACAACACTAACAACAATTACCACATAAAACAGAAGTTTTAACAATTTAACCACTAACATACTGCAAAATACGACTGATTCACATATTAAGAGTTTTGGACCATTCATTTGTGCAATAAAATGTTGTAGTAATCTAACGGGCCAAGGGAAATATGAAAATATGGGTAAATACTGCCATCTAGAGGACATAATGGTAAATGTGCTTGTCTACTATATTTATGAAAAACTCTAAATAAATGTTATTTTATAGCGGATAACTGGCTCAATTTTAAATGATGATGCCCACCCTCTGCACAGTGAATTTCAGCTTCTTCCCTCTAGATGAAGGAATATAGTCCCAAAGTGCAGAACAAAGCGATATAACAATAGCTTTGTCCCAGCAGCAGCCATCAATCAGAGGAACAAAATGCACAGAAGCTGTTATTTATTTTATCTATTTTTTATTATTTATTATTGTCTAGTGTTTATTGTCTGTGTTTGTCTTAAAAACGTGTGGATAACTCTGTACCCGTAGGTAGATTTTTTTTTTTGCAGTGTCAAATAAAGGAACTTGAATCTAAACAGTCCTACTGGAAAAGACTGATCATTGCTGGCTACTTTAATAATAATTATTAATATAATTATTATACATTTCAAATTCTGTAAATGATCAAATACAATTAATAAAAAAATCTGAAAGATCTTTTTTTTTTACACAATTGTATTATACATGTTATTATGCAGTTATAAATGTTTTCCTTTTCTAAAACCTTAAAACCAGCCTTTCCTTCCTTTACAACTTAACTGCCTGGTTGGGCACATAATAAAACAGACCTCTCTCTGAAAACATCAGCTAGGATAAATGTCCTCCGCACATGATTATCACCACTGTGAATGACCATACAAATTAGGGCAGATCACCACTGCAGCCTCCATTACATTTGCTTCCTCTCTATTGGTGCCTAAGGGCTCTTTGGGTAACTTTGCCAATTAGTGTCATCATACTTATGACAGGATGCAGAGGCTTTGTGACATGGCCCACCAGTTTGACTGGTGTCCTCATTTTCCCAGATCCTTTCCCCTCCTCCCTCTCACTCCAATAGCTGACGGATACAGTAGCCATGATGACAGGACTAACAAGCCCTGGCATATGACCTAGGGGTCACGGTGGAGCAGGTTATTAGAAAGATTATTAACAAATTAAGAAGAAAACACATGCCAAGCCCGATAAACAAATAAAACTAATTGTTCTTCATGAAATAAAAGGATGGAAAGTTATCTAAATGTCTCTTTCAGACATAACGTACACCGTGAATGTTTATTGGCCATGCATTGTCTCTAAGCATTACGCCTCATAAGTTCTTTTTTATATATAAGAATATGACCTTTTAAACAATATATTATAATTACATTAATTCTAATAATATATTAAGAATTATGTAATAATTATAATAAACTATCTAGTTTAATAATTATAATATACAATGTATATTATATATTAAATAATAATACAAATTAATTAAACAAATCATTGTTATTATTATTATTACTACACAAAAGGCATTTCCTCTTGACTCGGGATGTGCACAAGTAATAGACCAGCAATTTCTTTACATTTATTTTTAAAATGTATCTTTTGATGCATATTGGGGATTTTTTCCCCTGAAAAGAATATCAAATTAATACTCTCTTTCTTTTTACTTATTTTAATTTTCATGTAATAGATTACTTGGATTCACTTAATATGCCCATCTCTAATTTTAAGAACCTTCAAAATAAAATAAACGTTCATTGAATATTCTATTAAATTCAGTTTACTTATAGTTTGTGGTTGATTCAGTTTATTAATTTCATGACAGTCCTCATCAAACAAAAAGTACTAAACTTCAGTGTGTAGAATTTGTCTGCATTCTTTCCACCAGAATATGATGACAGCAGTGGTGAAAGACAGAAAAGGAGAGAGCAGGTTTTTGATATTGAGAAAGAGAGGAACCTGTCATGTTTGAATAAATCAGAAGGGCTGCAAGGGTTAATGGGTACGAGCCCTGAACCATTCTGACATGGATATGCATCACATCGACCAACCACTTCTCTTCATTAAGGGCACGGCTGAACTTGTAAAAGGGCAGGCACCAGAAGGCTGTGAGCACTCCGGCCAAGCTCAAGTGGACACCAAGACACAAGAACAAAGACAAAACCTGCCTGCAAGTGTAGCAGATGACTTGATGACCCTTGAGGTCTGACAGTCACTCACTTACTCACACCCAATACACCCACACTTTGGGGACTATCATGTCTCTATGAGAGTCTCTGGGCAAAGTCATGGCCGGGCCCCCTCTAACTGGAAGTAATTGTGGTATTCTCAGTGTTTGTCATCATCCTCTAGGCTGGTCCATCTCCCCCTCCCAATGTCCATGACCACCGGGTGACACCAAGAGATGGATACATACTTTGATACTTGCCCCCTAAACACATGTTCTAATTAAACGCATTCATCAGATCTGTCTGCGGGGTGAAGAAATATCTCCAAACCTGTAGATAGAAGTCCATTGTTCTTTATATTACCATTTCAATTCGGAAAAATAAGACAAAATGTGCTGTTTTTATCTAAAAAGGTAAGAAAATTATAAATGCTTCAACATGATGCAAGTTTTTCCCCCTGCAAATTTTTAAGTAAATTAGCACAAAAAAAATAATTTATGCAGTAGAGTACAACATTTGCATACTACTTATTTTGCAAGCAACATTTCTGAGAGTTTGCTTTTCAGGGCAAAAAGTTCAAAAACTACCCTGTCTTTATAGTTATGAGGTCTCTGTGAATAAACATATAATGCATTTATCCTATGAAAGATACTCATTAAATTGGAAACAAGAAAACAGTAATATTGTAAAAAAAAAAAAAATTTAAAAATTCAATTTTAATAAATTATCAACTTAAATTTGATCCTGTGATACTAAAGCTGCATTTTCAGCAGTCATTACTCAGTGTCACATGACCCTTCAGAAATCATTCTAATAATCTGAATTGCTGGTCAATCAATATTTCTTATCATCAATGTTGAAAACAGTTGTGCTGCTAAATATATTTTGTGGAAACCATGGTGAATTTTTTCCCCAGAATTATTTGATAAACAGAAAGTTCAAAAGAACAGAATTTATTTGAAATATAAATTTTTGGAATATTATAAATGTCTTTTTCCCTTTTGATCAATTTAATGCATCCTTGCTGAATAAAAATATGACTTTTGACCATTACCACTTTTGAATGGTAGTGTATATTACTATAAAATTTTGTTTATTTCAATGTGCAGTGAAGGGGATATATTATTAGCAATATACCATCTTAAATTAAAAATAATTGAATCTCAATATATCATCATCAAATGTGCGAAATTTACTAAAGCCGGTCTTTTGTCTTTCACGTAAGCTGAAACAAAAAAGGACATTCTTATGAAAAATTATATATATATGAAAAAAATTACTCATAGCCAGCAGACCCAAGGGATTCCCAAAGAGAAAAAAACAATCATGAGATATCAGACCAATGCCAAGTCTAAACACTATGACATTTTTTGCCTAGAAAAGGGCCAAAATGGCAGGTGTCAAAGGCCGTCAGTCTCAGGCTCTGTGCTAGGGGGTAGCAAGTGCCTAGTCAGCGTGGAGGTGCAGTTAACAAGCTGCCACCACCACACAAGTCTGAAAAGAGCAAAACCTCACAGTCACTCACGTCAAACTGGTGGCAGATGTTCATCACCCCCTCAACACCCCTTCCTCCTTAGAACACCCAAACAACTGCAGCAGAGGGTGTCAGCTGTGCAGATTACTGAATGTTTTCCTGTGTGTAGCAGGCAGGAGCCAGTAGACAGGGTTTTGAATGTGTTGCCGTCCAAGCCTTAAACTCAAGAACCTCATCTTAACCAAGAACATTTTAGAGATTCAATGGTACCCACTGTGGATTGGATCTAGCAATTGAAAGCACACAAGTATAGCCCACAAAAAAAGGATATTCCAGATTCTAATTTTCAAGACCAGTTTCATTGGAAGCCTAGTTCATATATGCAGATGTGGAATTGAGGTTTCTATGTTTTTTAATGTTGCTTGCGTTTTCTTTTTCTGTACTCCAAGGGCTATAAACTACAACCTAAAACGGCCTAACACAAGTAAATGAGGCATGAAATGTGCAGCATGTTAAAAACGTTACTGGTGGGGATTGCTTCCAGTTGTTCTGACATCACAAGTGCACATTAGATTAGAAATTGACAAATGGGGATTTGGCATCTGAGTTTAAGGCAATGAAAACTTTCAAGCGGACGGCTTGCTTGATCTCATGCTTGGCTGCCACGGATCAATCAGCACTAGCCGGATAGGGAGTGACATTGCCGTATTTATGTCCGTTCTTCTGGAAACTTCTTGTTAAATGCAAGAAAGTATTTATAGTAAGCTAGCGTGTCTGATAAACTCATAACATAGATGCCAAAATCTCTGAAAATAAAAAGGGTTTATAACATATATAAATGTAGTATCATTTAGATTTTTTATGATGGGATGTTTCATGTTCTTAGTCATTGTAGATAATACACTAGTGCTGAATAGCTTGTTTTTTTTTTAAAGAAATTAATATTTTTATTCAGCAAGGATGCATTAAATTAATCAAAAGTGACAATAAAGGCATTTATGTTACAAAAGATTTCCATTTCAAATCAATTCTGTTATTTTTAAATTTCTATTCAACAACAACAGCACACGGTTTCCACAAAAATATTAAGCAGCACAACCATTTTCACTTCTTGAGCGGCAAATCAACATATTAAAATGATTTCTGAAGTATCATGTGACACTAAAGACTGAACCAATGGCTGCTGAAAATTCAACTTGCCCCTCACAGGAATCAATTACATTTTAAAATATTAAAATAGAAAACAGTTATTTTAAATTGTAATAACATGTCACAATATTACTGTCTTGATGTATTTTTTGATAAAAAATTAAATGTAGCTTATTCAAAAATATATAAAAAATAAAAATCCCAAACTTTTGAACGGTATTGTATATGACACCACATAATTTAAAGCTGCAGTCCTTAACTTTTTGGGGTTAAAAATGATTGTATAATGATAAAAATTGCAATGATGTTTTTAATTCCAGTGGTACTGGTGTATTTCCGTGGGAAAGTCAAGCATTTCTTTGTGTGATTACGTCACATCTGTACACACAAAGGAAAGTGTCTCAGCTAATAGGCTATGTTGCGTGTGTGTGAGGATGTTGGAGGTGGAGATGTATAGCCTTCTCACAGCACTTGATATAATTAAATTGATCAATTTGATGGCGGATCCAGAAAGGTTCAAACGACAATCACCAGAGACAACTTAAGATTCACCCGTTGTAAAATGCAAAAGACTTCGGAGTGGCTACAGAAAAGAGACTGCAACCAGGCCCATGCGAAAACAAGAATAATTAAATGTAGTCACGCAATGCTGATGTTGTTAACATTAATAATTTGAGAACAAAGTATAATTTGCTAGGTTTGACGTGATATGATAACTGATCGTTAGATTTAATCAGCGCAATTTACTAAAATGCTTTTTAAAAAGTAGAGTCTGTGATTCCGAACGACAGTATCCACACCACGCTGTGCCGTGCCAAGGCACAACCCAAGTAAAGTTGATAATTCAGCGAATTACTGCAATGGGCTACTTGCACATAGCAACCTGACGTCATATCCGCAACGGGTAAATACGGCTCGCTCTCTTCCTGTTTGAAGGCGTACATACACAACGTAGACATTTTCCGCCTAATACTAGAAAACAGTACAGCATTATAACACGCATATTCTGTCAGCCCGGGATTGTTTATTAGCCTAATGTAAGCTAGCAAACTAAGGCTACGTTTACACATAGCCGGGTATTTAGAGAAACGAATATTTTCCTCCCCTCCGTTTTCAATAATAACATCGTGCACACACCCGCATAAATACGCCGCGAGCGCCATCATAACTATGCCAAACCGATGGGCGGCAGTGTAGGGAGAAGGATAAAGCCAATCAGAATCCTCAGAATCGACACGAGAGAACCTAAAACCCCGTTTCTCCCAGTTGACACGGCAACACATAACCGCCGTTTTCAGAAATCTCCACTTTGGCCGGAGTTTTTAGAAATAATCGTTTTCTGTGATAAAAACGGGGTTTTCGTGTAAACGAGAGGCCAAACCGCAGGGAAATATCTGCGTTTTCCCTTCGTGTAAACGGGGCCTAACGTAAGCCATAAAGTTTGAGATATACACTCACCGGCCACTTTATTAGGTACACCTGTCCAACTGCTCCTTAACACTTAATTTCTAAGCAGCCAATCACATGGCGGCAACTCAGTGCATTTAGGCATGTAGACATGGTCAAGACAATCTCCTGCAGTTCAAACCGAGCATCAGTATGGGGAAGAAAGGTGATTTGAGTGACTTTGAACGTGGCATGATTGTTGGTGCCAGAAGGGCTGGTCTGAGTATTTCAGAAACTGCTAATCTACTGGGATTTTCACACACAACCATCTCTAGGGTTTACAGAGAATGGTCCGAAAAAGAAAAAACATCCAGTGAGCGGCAGTTCTGTGGGCGGAAATGCCTTGTTGATGCCAGAGATCAGAGGAGAATGGCCAGACTGGTTCGATCTGATAGAAGGGCAACAGTGACTCAAATAACCACCCGTTACAACCAAGGTGGGCAGAAGAGCATCTCTGAACGCACAGTATGTCGAACTTTGAGGCAGATGGGCTACAGCAGAAGAAGACCACACCGGGTGCCACTCCTTTCAGCTAAGAACAGGAAACTGAGGCTACAATTTTCACAAGCTCATCGAAATTGGACAATAGAAGATTGGAAAAACGTTGCCTGGTCTGATGAGTCTCGATTTCTGCTGCGACATTCGGATGGTAGGGTCAGAATTTGGCGTCTACAACATGAAAGCATGGATCCATCCTGCCTTGTATCAACGGTTCAGGCTGGTGGTGGTGGTGTCATGGTGTGGGGAATATTTTCTTGGCACTCTTTTGGCCCCTTGGTACCAATTGAGCATCGTTGCAACGCCACAGCCTACCTGAGTATTGTTGCTGACCATGTCCATCCCTTTATGACCACAATGTACCCAACTTCTGATGGCTACTTTCAGCAGGATAATGCGCCATGTCATAAAGCTGGAATCATCTCAGACTGGTTTCTTGAACATGACAATGAGTTCGCTGTATCAAATGGCCTCCACAGTCACCAGATCTCAATCCAATAGAGCATCTTTGGGATGTGGTGGAACGGGAGATTCGCATCATGGATGTGCAGCCGACAAATCTGCGGCAACTGTGTGATGCCATCATGTCAATATGGACCAAACTCCCTGAGGAATGCTTCCAGCACCTTGTTGAATCTATGCCACGAAGAATTGAGGCAGTTCTGAAGGCAAAAGGGGGTCCAACCCGTTACTAGCATGGGGTACCTAATAAAGTGGCCGGTGAGGTGTATAGACTTACCTTCATATCCGTGGATATATGAAGAGGCATACATCTCATACTGTAGAATAGCGCCGGAAAAGACGAGGCCGCATTTCCGGTAAGGAAGTAGTTACGTGCAAGGAGCCCATTGGAGATTTCGAACAGAAATGGCGACAAAGAGGAAAAACTACAAACTGCAGCTTTAAATTCTATGTAACAAATTACTTTGTCATTTTACAACCTTAAAGAGTCAGATTTAGGTAAACGGTATTTAAATATTTTGATTGTTTTTTATTCTGAACATTACGTACCTGCAGCATATGTCCTATCATGGCTTATAGCTTTATTATGAATTGGTCAATTTGTTTTATATTCCAAAAATGATTGTATATAGTTGGATATATTATAGATCAAATAGAGATACTATTCATTTAAAAACCTGACTGCCTTACTTTTCGATGGCAAGATAAATCTAAGAGCAAATGTAAGATGGCATATTGACGTAAATAAAATCCCCTCCACTGTCAACCACACACAGACTTTACCATACATTTCAATATATTAACATCAGTCAATCAAAATTAGGGAGGCTCAAGACAGTTGCTCATGGAGCCACTGGTTCTGGGTGTCCTCTGTGATGCGGACATCTATCCCTCAGTGAGCCATGAGCCGTGGGCCTGTGACTGGCAAATATTCCTCCTCATTCCTCACTGTCCTAATCACCCTACCCAGAATCCTCCTCAAAGGACAAACTTTCCTGATGCAAAATTCTAGTCATCCAAGACCTTACAGCAAAAAGTGATTTCACCTTACCAGGAGCAAGCCGGCAGTAAAGGGCAAGTAATAATATGATATATCTGGGCGAAATAAATATATTAATGAAAACATTAAATATATAAATATAAGCTATGCATAATAATAGATATTATTATTATTCATATACATTGCTTATATTTATATATATAAAAAAGCTTGCACCAAATAAAGTGAAATTGTAATAATACAAATAATATTGTCCCTTCTAAAAGATTAAAATTTTAGAAAGCAAACGTTTCATTTAGACTTCTTTCTCCATGCTGACATTGCATCTGCCAGTGTTAAGGAAATTGTAAAGATGCGACTATTCATAATTTACAGCAAGTGGTAGTTTCCTTCCTGTTAAGACTGAAGTGGTCATGCTTAACAACTGATCCCAGCAACAGGGTGTACTAAAAGAAAAATGAAAAAGGATAGATGAGAGAGAGCTCCTGTAATTCTGCTTTCCCCTGCAAAGTGAGTCTAATGACCAGAGACTGGCCGGCTGGTGGCAGAGAGCAAGCCTGAGGGGAGAAGGGTGGTCACTGCCACTGTCTTCAACCTTAAGAACTGACAGAGCTGTCCAATCAGTCTGTAGCCATAGCTCAGTATCAGGATCACTGTCCTGACAGTCCAAACACTACAGGCTCCCTCGTTAAGCAAGATACATGTCATTTTGTCCTTTAGGCGTGAGAAGCAAAGTCAGGGCCAAGCAGCAGCAATGACCAGAGTCAGAGCAGCACCTTCTGAAACGTTTCTTAGAAAGGAAACACCATTTATAATATAAAATTGACAAATGACACGCAGTAAGTAAGAGTCCAGTGACTCTAAAATAAACATTTTAAAAACATATCAATTCTGTATGGCACACAATACGCAATGAACCTCTAACCCAAATCTGTACACCATAACTATGACAAATCCATGACCAAAGCGCCAAGCGTTTCTACCAGAAGCGTTAAGACACCATGTCAGCCAAGGTCAACTTTTATTGGGTCATCTTAGAGGCCCTTTGAGCATGTATTAGTCATGAGAAAGCAGCATACACACACACACACCGATACTCATAAAACACATACAGTGAGACAGTATTCCAGGAATCTCATAATGCAAACCAAACCAATTCAAATCATTGTAGTGATCTAGAGGGATAAAAGCACCTGGCAGTAAAAAGTGCTGGGCCAAAAGAGGGCGCCACAGAGGGGTTCCAGGAGAGAGGTTCAAAGCATGGTGTAATCTCACAGCTAATTCATATTGGAGCGGACTCAACTGGGGCACAAACTACAGAGTGAAAGTTCAAAGAGAGGGCAACTCTTCATCATTCAGTTTCTCAGCGTACGACACAGGTATTAAAGCAAACTGTCACAAGAGACTAATAAAAAGACCTACACTATGTGTGCGGTGTACACAACTTTTAAAACATTTGAAACTGATTTGAATATGGAAAAATGTGTAAGCATTAACAAATTAGCCAAAAGAATTAAGCAAGAACTGAGGATGTGTAGAACTTTGTGAATGATGGCTATTTGAATGCGGACACAGATTATGTGCACGCCTGCTAGTATTTTTTGATTACTTATTAACAACATTAATAATAATATTGGTATCATATATAAATAAATATTATATAAATATAATAAATTATATAATGTATATTTAATATTTACAATATGTATAATACATATTTTACCCATCTTATTTTGCAACACAGAAATTAGTGCAAGATATTCTGTGAAAAACTCCGGATTCATTTTCTGTGCAAGACTTACGATTCATTAGCCACTATTGGTAAATAACTAGAACACAGTGCCGTAAATAGTAAATCTATTAGTGCCACAAACCAGTGCGTTTATGATTTCGATAATGAATTAAAATAATATGATAACAAATACCAGTTTGCAATATCAAGAAGCATAATGGCAGGAAAAATAACTGGGAAGCGAAGGACACTGGAAGCCAGATGCATTCCTTTAAAAATAAATTAAATAAAACAACACTAATGTATTACTAAAAGTAAGGTCATTATACCATACTGTTAAATGCAAGTAAAGTCCTGTATGAAGACAATTTGCCCAATTTCCTAACATCTAAGTACAATTACAAATCACCAAAAAAAGTCCTTATTGTAGAAAGAACCAGAGGAAAATGTCAAGAAGTCAGTGTTTATCCCAGTCTTACTCGAGTAACAACCCTACCAACTCAACAGGCAAGTGTCCCTTCATTTAAAGGAAGAGCAGCACCAGGTCGCTGAGAGCCGTGCAGCTCATCCCGCAGGCTCACACCGCACGCAGTCTGCCGGCACTGCCTGTCATTCCTCAGGAGCAGTCAGGCAAGCAAAAGAAAGGAGACGGCTAGCGGGGACGTCGGGACAGAAGGGAGGGAGCAAGAGATGGTACAGTAGGTGGGGTCAACGGATGGTTTTATTTCTCAAGATGAGGAGTAGGGAGACAGATAGCAGACGGTGCAAATGAAGCCGCTGATTTGATTGACTAGTGATGTACAAGGTGCACTGTGTGGAGACCAACTTTCAAAAGGAAATTTTAAAAATTACATATTCCCTAACAAACATAACACCTAAAACACAATAGCACAAGATGCATCTACACTTCTACAGTCCCATTCAGAAGTTTGGTGTCAGTAAGATATTTTTTTTTTACTAACAGTAAAATACATTTATATTTTACATACATTTTTCTGTAAAAATGCTGTTCTTTTGAACTTTCTATTCATCAAAGAATCCTAAAAATGTGTATACTGTTATCACAAAAATATGCAGCACAACTGTTTTCAACATTGATACTGTAATAAGAAATGTTTCTTGAGCTCCAAATCAGCATATTAGAATGATTTCTAAAGAATCATGTGACTGAAGACTGGAGGAATGGCACACAGGAATAAATAACATTATAAAATATATTCAAATAGAATTAATAGAGTTATTTTAAATTGTAATAATATTTCTCAATGTTACTATTTTTTTAAATGCAGCCTTGGTGAGCAAGAGTCAAAAAAGTCAGTCAGGTCTATGTATGTGTGTAAGTGTTTAAGGGTCAGAAAAGGGTGAAGTATTATCACAATTTAATTATAAAAATGTAAAGAAATAAAAATAAATTATATCATACACCACTCTTTGAGTTTGTAAAATGCGCAATAATGCTTTCATGTGTTTTTATACACGTGTAACCACTCCTTTCCTTTTCATTTACATTCATTCATTAAGCAGACAATTTTATCCAAATCGACTTAAAAATGAGAATTACAACAAGCGAGAATGCATGTCCTGTTTAAGCATTTCATGCAAAAACAGCAACAAGATCCATTTTTCCACTTATTGGAACATTTTTGGACCAGTGCAGTTTTAAAGTATTTATTTGAACTTGCACCCTGCTTCTACAAATACTTGGCTGTGACTACCAGGACAGGAAACAAAGTTCAAACTGTCTGGCACGGCCGTCATAGCAGTCGGCGTTGCACTGCCAAATTTGAGATCTCAAATCTTCCACTTTCCTTTTAGAATGGAGGTTGAAATGGATCCACTTGTGGAGCGCCTTGGATGTCAATTTTGACGCATCATGCTTTGCTGAGAACTACTGAGCCAGACCTGGCAACCCATCTGAGCTGCACTGAGGGATGCGGAGAGCTGTAATGAAAACCACCATCAGTGTACACCATAAACGGCCACTTCAGAGCGGTTCTGGGCAGCTCTCCAGTCAGAACCAAAAGTCAACAAACACGAGTCTAGCTAGATGGAGAGAGAGACAATCCCAGATCCAGCCTTTATTTGGGTTGGATGAAAACACGTCGGGCTGGTTTGGTTTGAAGGGCGGTGAGAAATATTTGTTTTTAATTAGAGACAGTCAAACAAGGTCCAGATACCATTTAAAACCCGCAAGAGTAACACATTCCAGACCGGCACCATTTCCTTCGCTCCTTTTCTGTGTACCTTTCTTAAAAGTTGCTATTTTCGCTCTTAGTATAGTTTATTGATTACATTTTTCTAATTTAAATCTGCAATTGCACTAAGACTGTACAGGAGCCTGATGTGACCTCAAACTAATGCTGAGCTAATCTCAGAAGAACAACATCTGCTATATTGCACACTGGTCTGCTCTGTTTCTTAAAAAAGGGAAATGTCATACCAGTAGGAAACATCCATGGGGTTGAAAAAGCGCCGTTTAATTAGGTCTGTAAAGAAGGCTTCAGTCTCCCTGCATGCTTTGCCATTTCCTATGACAATGGTTTGACAGCTGTGGGAGAACAAAAATACCAAGTTATTCATAGATATTGTAGGATGCCTACAAATTACTCAATGTTATCATTATGATTGCAATACCTGTGTTTGAACATAAGATGGCGCAGTTTTTCTGCCTCTTTGTGTTTAGCAGAGCCATGGAGGTACACCACATCTGTGTGCAGGATCTGACCTGAGGAAAGAATAAAGAGTAGATATGTCAGGACAGTGTGTGACTAGATTTTATGTGGAAATCAACTTAACAATACATCATCATCATGTAGGTACAGCAGACCCCCATTCATTTCCTCTTCAATTTTTTGCCTCCACCTTGTTCCCCTCTCCTCTCAAGACAATACGGCTACCGTTTTCTGTCAGCCTGAGAGAGGCAGTCTAATCGCAATAGACACCTCAAGAGCCGGGCAGGTCATGTGACTACACACCCACAGACATGTCACAGTCAAGCTGGGTTTGCGTGTGGTGCTGCTGCAGGGCAGAGGGCAAATATGGCAATGCCACCTGACACACACCCGCCAGGCCGATCAGTCGCCTGGACGCGGGCACACAGGGCACAGCGTGCAGCTCCACGCACCGAGAGGACACAATGGGCATTCTCATCACACCTGCCAATCAGACACTCTCCTTCATCAACTTTAAAATTATGCTGCACTAAACTAGAAGTAATTACAATTAAAATGTTAATTATGACTATATGGTCCATTTCAATACTAGACTTTATTTGGTTGACTACAAAAATTTCAAAACATCAGCTCAAATTTACGATAACTATCCACTATTATTATTTGATTGTTAGTTGACAGCCAATAGACAAATATTAGAAAAGATCAATTTAATGAATGATAAATTACATAAAAAAACATATCTATTACAATATTACAGTTAAAATTACTTTCCCTTATTTTCTCCCAACACCTTTAGAACCAATTGACAAAAAGACATGCATGATATGGTATTGTTGTCAATTGTTCTGAAATTTTGTATTATTGTTTACTAAAAAGTTATCTTTTTTCTAGTTTTATACATGCATACAAAGTTTGGAAGAATTATGATTAATTTTTTTTAAGTCTATGCTCACCAAGGATTTTTGCTTTTATTTGTCCAAAAATACAGTAAAAAAACATCAAATTGCAATATACGATTAGTTTAAAATAACTATTTTCTATTTGAATACATTTTGTTAAATAATTTATTCCTGTGAAGGCCAAGCTGAATTTCAGCAGCCATTACTCCAGTACTGCAGTCTGTCACATGAATCCTTCAGAAATCATTCCATTATGTTGCTTTGCTACTTAAGAAACATTTCATATTATAAATGCTTCAGCAGTTTTTGCTGCTTAATAATTTTTTTATTGTTCAGCAAGGACACATTAACTTGACCAAAAGGGACAGTAAAACATGTGTTTTGGTAAAAAAAAGATTTCTACTTAAAATAAATTCTGTTCTTTATAACTTTTTATTTATAACAGAATCGTGAAATATATATATATATCATGATTCAATTATTTTTTAATAATTTATTAAAAACAGTTCTAGAACAGAACAATCTGGACAGTTATTTTAAATTGTACTAATATGCAATATTATTTTGTGTGTGTGTGTGTGTGTGTGTGTGTGTGTGTGTGTGTGTGTGTGTGTGTGTGTGTGTGTGTGTGTGTGTGTGTGTGTGTGTGTTCTTGTATATATGGTTTATGAGGACACAAATGATATAAACGTGTATATTACAATGTAAACATGGTTTATGGGACACTTCCCACTAAACTTTTTTTTTCACATATACAGATTGTACAGTATAAAAACAATTACACCTATGGAGACTCCCTATAAACCACATATACAAGTACTGTATGTGTGTGTGTGTGTGTGTGTGTGTGTGTGTGTAAACCCACATATATAATTTATTCCAAGTTCATTCCACATTTACACAGGTGTCTTACTGGTAGGGGACAGGATTGCCAGTTTGCAGCCGTGGTGAAACCCTGGGTCCACTCCCATGATGATTTTCCCACGCACAGGACACATCAGAAGACGCTGGCGCAGATTACGAACAAACATGGCAATGGACTCTTTTTCTGCACTAGCAGTCAACTTAGACCTGGGACAAGAAGAAATAGAGGCAATGCATCTTTGTGTTCAGTATTAAAAAGAAGCTTTATCTGGTGAGAACAAACCTGTAGCCTCGACTGAGAAAGGGCAGAATGAATCTTTTGTAGGATTCTTCACCAGCATTCTTCAAAATCGTCATCAGTTCTGGCTGCGCAAAACCCTGTGGCCTCCATCTGTAAGTCAAAAGGCAGATAAAGTCCTGATAGACAGTTTACAAGCTCTTACACCCCCCCCCCCCCCCCAAAGAAAAACACTAATAAGTGTATTCGAAATCTGACATGATTGTGTACTTACTACATGGAAATATATATATATATATTTACATTATCAAAAACATTTTTTTTTTAAGAAATGAGGTCTGAGGCATAGTGGAACGAGCTACATCAGTATCAAAACCTGTGGATAATCTTTAACACCTGGCAGCGTGAAAGTCACTTCCCAACCCATTGCCCATCAAGCAGGCAACGGCACTGGGCCAGACCACTAGGGAAAAAGTAACTTAAGAAGATGAGGCGTGGTGCATGTATGAACACTGTGGGTGTGTGCTGACCTGACGTTGACGCACCACCTACAGAAGTCATTCTTCACCCAGTCGGGGATGTTGACCTTCACTGTCAGAATCTTCAGATTCTCCCCACGGTTAATGGCTAACGTCTGAAACAAGAGAGTAACCTGTAGAGACAGCCGACACAAGGCAAGGCACGGTAGTGCACCGTCGGTACCACCCCCTCCCGCTCTCTCCTAAAACAAGTCAGAGCGCACTCGAGTCGCACCGAAAAGCTCTGTGCCTCTCTCACTTTCCCCTTACTGATCTTCTAAGGGGAAGTGACATGCTGTGAAGCAAATAGTTTTAAGTATCTGACCTTTTCTGAGGAAAACCTTTTGAAAGGAAACAAGAGGGAAAAGATGACCCATCAATCTGGACTCCAAGCGGAAGAACCGAGCTGACAAATGCCACCAACCCCCTACATAAACACACACACCCCACCACAGAGCAGGCATCCACCCCCTCTGCACTGCTCAACAGCTAATGGCCCGATCAAGACGGGAATTAATGCAGCCAGAAATATGATGAAAATTATATTTCCATATTTTGGCATTTCAACACCCTAAGGCAGCTGTTTACTTGGGTTTTCTCAAGCGAATGTTTATCGCATTTGAAGTTTTGCATGTGATGAGGGAAATTTCAAAACAAATATCAAACTTTTCTCCACCCTGTCTCATTTGCAACTACGACCCTGTGTAGTTATTGAATATGTATTAATAATAATAATACCATATAGTAATGCATTAAATCATGAATCATGTGTAAATTACCAAAGGACTACAATTAGAAAAAAAAAAAAAATACCATCAAGCATAGCTTTTTATATTCATGGATAATATTTTTACACAAAAAAAAAAAGCTGTCAAAAACAGGCCGCACAGATATCCATTAAAATACACTCTTGTTTGTCATATCACTCAGCCTGAATTAAAGCTGGTCACATACAAACAATGCTGATAAATTGAAAAAAAGAGAATGTGTGCAAAAATAAGGTTTAAGTGTAACACTTGTCACTGAAAAAAAAGAAAAGAAAGAAAAAGCCATTTTAAAAACCCATTTTGAAAACCCAGATTCAGTTTAGTGTCATATTTCTCCAGCTTTAAGACATGCCAGTCCAAGACGTGACATTCTCAAAACAGAGAAGGGGGAAAATTTTAGTCTAAATATTCAACATATCATGTTCCTCAAAAACAGTGAAATCATAATTGAAAAAATATGAAGAATGTAAGCGACAGAAATGAATATTATTTTAAAGACAGCTATTCCGATTCAATATTTTTTCTCCAAATAAAGGCAAATACATTGCTATGGAAGAGAGCAATAGAGGATGGCCTCTAAAAACAGAAAGAAAGGATGAACTTTTCACTTCCTATCTTTGCATGTACAGAAAAACAAACATACACAACATGGGGTTTAAAATACAACAATGTTCATTCTCCAACAAAATAAACATGATCTCTTGCTTTAACGAGAGACTGCTTTGTTTTATAAAAACACCTGATTATTCAATCTATCATGCCCTCAAAAAAACAAGCGTTTCTAAAAATGTGCAGTTCAAAAATGTAAAAATTTCCAGTTAGTAACAAATAAAAGGTGGTCTTACTTTTTATTTGGTACTAACAGGTGATTTGCAGATTTTTGACAGAAACATTTTTATTGAATGTGCTGGAAGAAGAAATTCAGTTTGTATTTGTAAAAAACAAAAACAAATTTAGTTCTTTTTTAACTGTAAAAAAGTATATTCATAGCATGACTGGGATATGAAAAAATAATTGGGAAAATAACAACACTCATTTTCATTACAGTTCATAAAAACTTTCAGCAAATTGTTTTTGCAAAAAAAATATTTAAGAAATCACAGAATCACAAATTACAATCACAAGAACAGGACCCATTGAGGCAGAGATGGACTAACAAGCCTCTGATAAAAGTAGGCTAGACGTCTTGGATGAAACAATATTTTACATTTTCAGAAGGTAAAGAATTCCACTACAGTTATACAGTATATAAAGTATATAATTTGTCTCATTTGTTAACATTAATGTATTAACTAACATTAATTTAACAATGAGCAATACATTGTTAAAGTATGTATTAATCTTTGTTAACAGTAGTTATTAAAATACAACTGTTCATTGTTTGTTCATGTTAGTTCACAGTGCATTAACTAATGTTAACAAACAGAACTTTTGATTTTAATAATGTATTAGTCAATGTTGAAATAAACATTAAATAAGATTAATAAATGCTGTAGAAGTATTCAGTCCCTCCAGAAAAACGCGATTATGCGATCGCTGAATTCAATGCATAATCAGCCAAAGTCCGCATATTTATGCGGGGGTCGCATTTTTTCAAATACTCCGCAATTTCGCCGCATAAATTGCTGATTTCCGCGCAAAATATGCTTGCATGATTTCACAATCCCCGCATTTTCGTTGCAAAAAGTCACATATATATCTTAGCAGAAAGTTGAAAAATGTTGCGTTTGCTTCACACAAGAGCAGCCATTTCCCCCTGTTGCCATGGGAACGTTATGAAGTTACGTAATTACGCGACGTGAACATCATCGAAAAGCTGTAAAACAGGAGCACACTTTATTTTTAAATATTTAAGAAGAAAAATAGGAATAGCTCACAACTGAAGTTATTGACAGACAGACTCACGGAGGCGATTGGCATCTCACAGATCGCACTTTATTCCCAAATCGAACTCGTATAACTGTCTGTCACACGTTCTACCGTCCACATCGTTACTTAATAAACAAAATAAGATAAAAATAGCATCAAACATCGAACATGGGGTATCTACTGAACACTGTTCGAGGCGCATGGCGGCAGACAGTTCAACAGGGAGCGCACAGGGACACACCTTGTTTCCACTTGTTACAGTCTGGAATAAAACAAGATAAGAAATTAAATATTTCCAGCACTTTCTGTGATGTAGTATGCTTGCTTATCATAGGAAGTAATAAGAAATGACTCTTTACATTAAGGTAGTAGCCTAGTGAGAACAGGGTGTCCGGGGAATCACTTTTTTTTTCTCTTTTTCATCAAACCGCAGTTTTTGCAAGTTCCCGCAATTTTTGCAAGTTCCCGCAATTTCATCGCAAAAAAATTGCATAAATATCCCGCATATTCCATCGCATTTTTAAAGAAAACGGGCCGCGTAATCAAGGATTTTTGCCCGCAACAATCACAAAAAAACTCCGCGTTTTTCTGGAGGGACTGAGTATTGCTCATTTTTTAGTCCATGTTAACTAATGTTAACAAATTAACCTTATTGTAAAGTGTTACCATATATACTGTATGTATGTGATATAATATTTCAGTTAAAATAAAATGTATTTAAACTTAATTTGAAGTTATCTATTCTGAATGCTTCGGTCACTATCTTTTCATGTTTCATCTTTCAATATGTACAATTATTTGTCTGATGACTGATTTGAATAAAAATGCATCAATTTTGCCTAATTAACACAAAGCACCAATGTAAATAATGGTGTCACTAAGACCAACAAAACCTTTCACCAACTGGTTCAACCTTTCGTTACGAACATCTGGAACCCCCACACACACATTTGTCCTTAATACACTCTCGCAACTGATGTGTTAAATTAAACAAGCAAGTATGTGTGCATACACATGCCTCCTGTCAAAACACATTCCACACTGTTCCTCAGCAAAACCACGAAAAGGTTCATTTTAGCCGGAGTGCGACAGCTCACAGATCACGGCAAACTCAAATTAACACTCACTGACAAACCACGTCAGCAGATTAACAACGGGTAAACTGTATGCTTCACGGGAGATCTCGCCGGCACTCATTCACTCACTCATGCGGCCTCTCTTTCGCTCTTTGTCTCTCTCCCTCTCACCCCGATCCCCCTCCTTCCTCACAGAGGCCATGAGCGGCTGTCATCATGAAGCAGTGTCTGTCAATCCTAGCCTTTAATCCACAGGCACGTGGATGGGGACGTGTCACATATGTTAAGAGGGGGAGATAGGGAATGACTTGGGGACAGGGAACAGGGTGAGAGAGACGAATAGAGGGAGAAAAGGATGACTGAGTCACTGTGACATGTGGCCCACAACCAACTCTGAATAAGCGGGTAGCAATGAAGTGAAAGGGGGGGAAGGGGACGCCATTGACACAAACATAAACAGTTAAACAGCGCTGACAGAAGAGCTTTGAAGAGTGGCACGAAGACTTGTGTGTATATAGAACATGTCAGTGTGTGTGGACTGGAGGATAGCGTCCGAGTGTGTGCACATACACTTGCTGTCAGAGGTTTGGACACACCTACTCATCGTTTATTATGACTTTCGTACTATTTTAGAATAATATAGAAGTCATAAATAACAAGTATGGGAATTATGTAGTGACTAAAATGTTTAAAAAATAGTACATTTCAGCTTCTTCAAAGTGTCCACCCTTCGCAGAGACTTTATGAGGTGTGTCCTGGGATGCTTTTTACATAGTAGTGAAATGCATGCAGGACACTTGTTAGCTCTTTACTATCCACTAACTCATTCATTTACAGCGTGAAATTAAAATGTAGTTTTTCAAAGAAATTCAGATGCAGCCACAATTTATATTGGTCTACAAACTAGCAGAAGCATTTAGAAGAGAAAGAAAGAGAAACAAATTTAAGGCCTGGTTTCACAGACAGGTTCAGCCAGGGCAAGGATTTAGTTTAATTAGGACAATTAAGAACCTTTTATAAACATGCCTTAGAAAAAAAACATTACGGTGAGACAAAACAATGCTACTGATATATTTTAAGATATGCCAGTGCAAGTTGCTTTCAGTTAGAACAGCTCAAACATGCATTTTACTCTGGGACGAGCCTTAAGCCTAGTCTGTAAAACCAGAGGTAAATGTGGTTGTCCAAGCTTTTGACTGGTATAGTTAATAAATAGCCATGGCACCAATATTTTAATGATTCAGAAAATATGATTGGTTTGGTGGTACCACAGCACTACGCAACGTATTTTAGCCAGTGTTGTTATTGTTAACTAAAACTCAAATTAAACTATTAAAATTTATCAAACAATGTCCAATGGTGAGTCACGAGTTCAACAACAAAACGCTAGATGACCATGGCATACTTTTTTATTAAAAAGCCATTATTATTTCATGGCTACATGTAAAATACGTTCTCTACGTATTTCGGCACAGGCCTATTTATATTATATATATATATATATATATATATATATATATATATATATATATATATATATATATATATATATATATATATATATAGATAGATAGATAGATAGATAGATGTATTATAATAGTATATTATGAATAATAATAATAATTCTAATAATACCAAAATAACACTGACATTAACTTAGCATGTTGTTTGCTTTTGGGATCTGAAGGATTATTTGGACCAGAAAACTGTTATGTGTGACTTAACACCCAGATGACAAATTAAATCATAATTTCCCAGGCTCACACTACTGCTTCCTATCCCTATCATTTGCATCATATTATCTCCACTATTCACATTGAAAAAAGTGAACTAAAAACAAAACCACACTTTTGACCACATGGCAAGAAATGTTATCATATTTGACATTTTTTATGATTAAGAAAATATATCATTATGCATGCAGAAAATGAAATAGCAGTTTTAGCATATCACTGTGGAACAGGCATTTGTGTAATTTGCCAAGAAAGCAATATCACTGCATGATATTCAAATCTCTGTATGAAAGGCAAAAAGTTTATAGATCTAAAAGTTTCCTATTTGCACAGTGAATCTGGTATGACACAAGATAAGAGGTGACTATACCTGATGATGCTGGATACGCTGGACGTCGCAGGTGAAGTCAGTATACAGGCTGAACTTGGCAATGTCCTTTGGTTTGCTCTTCTGATTTCCCTGCTGTGGCTGCTGTTCTTTCAGGGCTGTTTTAGACACTGAAGAGTGAATGGTCACTGCACTCCTGTCACACCTGAGACCATACATATATGCAGAGTCAAACATACACTCATAATTGGGACTGACAGGTTAGAAAATGAAAGGGGAGATGCATAAAAGAGCCAGACAAACAGATTCATAGGTAATAGAAAGATGATAATTAGGAGGGACTGGAGATTAGGGAGAAAATATTGGGTTTGTTAAATGTCTCACAGTGACTGGACATAGGTGAGTGTCTCTTTGTCCTTTGCAATCATATCTGCCAGGATCTCCTGCACACCGGTGGCCACCTCATCCAGGGTCGACAACCCTACACACAGGAAGAGAAATAGCTGAAATCTCACATAACATTCACAGTTATCAGTGACCTGCATTAACTTATGAGAACTGAATTTCTTTGGTCGAAAGTGTGGAATAGTTCCGACTCCTGCTAATTTATACAGTACAAATATTCCAGAGTACAAATATTCCACATAGTTATATGGAAATATTTGTAAAACTTGGACACACATATGGAAAAATGTCACCCCCGTGATTTCAATGTCAACTGCCCAAAAGCATGTGCAGACAACACACAAAAAAAGTCCTTTGCTGCCCTCTACTGACCTTTTATCACTCTTGTTGTAATGTTGTGACCATTAATCAGTCTCAAAAACTATTATTGTTAAGTTAATGTACTATACCCAAAAGCATTGTTAGCCAACTATGGTCGCAAGTTCCGTTGAATTTGTGTCGGTAACAATGGAACATGTGACCATAGTTGGCTTTGGGAAACACACCCCTGCTATGGAGCAGGTTTTGTTTCTGGGTTTGAGATTGCAAACCAAAACTGGACCAATCAGCTGTGAGCAAACAGAAATATATTGGATGCAATAAAGCTACATCTCTCACTACACACTAAAGCAGTTTATAGTGAAAAAACATATTTTTCTGTTAATTACTTATTATATTTATATTAAATAAATTATAATTATCAATAATTCAAATAATATATTCATTTAATAATTACATTAATTGACAATTAATATAAAATTATAAAATTAATATAAATATATCCTATATAAATACAAGCTTTAATATAAGCTTTAATAATAAGTCAAGTCACCTTCATTTATATAGGGCTTTTAACAATATGGACTGTTTCAAAGCAGCTTTACAGTGATAATGGGAAAAAATAACAGCGCCAGTTCTCTCGCAAGAAGTAAATCAAACTGATGCTCTCCATGTTCTGTGTGATTGGCAGTTCGCTGCACTGCACACTTTTAGGTGCATGGCATGCACTTCAGATTTAATCACAAACTCTGGATCAAACCTTGAGTTGACAGAGAATGTTTATACAGAGCGTACCTGATCTAAACCCAGCTGGATTTGTATGGTTTTGTCAACTCTAAACCTACTCTGAGTTTGTTCAACTAGCTTCATGCTACAGGCTTCTGGCGTACAAGCACCAATATAACATCCTGCTTGCTGCCAGTAGTATACAGAAGACTGATACCCTTAGTGTTGGGCTGGATTGAGGAGTGCAGATCCAGTGTCTGAGGTGCCTGAAGCAGAGCCAGGGCAACAGGTTCCAGTCCTAGCTCCTTAGCTCGTCTGGCCTTGGACAGCTTACTGCCCTTTTTATAGGGGCCATACTAAAGACAACACAAAAGTAAATGGTACCATTACATTCCTCACAGTCAAAAACACACCAAATGATCAAAGTTTTAGAGTTAATAAGGTGAGAAGCTTGTTCTGTCTCACCACATGGTCTATTTCATCAGCTGTTGTGCAGTTCTTTAGAACCATTTCCAGGTCTAAAGTAAGAACTCCTTCCTTCTTTAGTGTTTGAGCCACAGATCTGCTCTTCTTAGCCACTGACCTAAGACATATGCATACAATGAAGTTGATCCTGTTTGCTTTTCACTTTGCTTTCTCATTAGGAAAAGTGCCTAACTAATTGTCTATTACAAAGTCAAGTTATATTACTGTTCAAAAGTCAGTAAGATTTTTTTTAATGTTTTTGAAACATTTTGTCTTATGCTAATCAAGGCTGCATTTTGTCGGTCAACAATAATCAAATCAAGTTTTCTTTTTTAATATATTAAGTGTAAATAGTTAATGTAATGGCAGGACACCGTACTACATTTTTTAATCATTTTTTATGAATAGAGAGTTCAAAAGAAAAGCATTTATTTGTACTAAAAGTATTTTTTACTATTGTACATGTCTTTACTGTTTGACCAATTTAATGCATCCTTGCTGAATAAATGGAAAAAAAAATTTCCTTCAAAAAAGTCTCACTGCCCTGGCCTATATTCTATAGAATCACCAGACTATTCCATAGAGAACAATTTTTTCCCATTACGCAGCTTAATCTCTGCTGCCATCTACAGGTCACACTTGATTTCAGAAACCTAATTAAAGGGTACCTATCATGGAATTTTGAAAATTACCTTTCATGTAGTGTGTAACATAGATCTAAGTGAACGAAAACATCCTGCAAAGTTTTAAATATGAAAGTTCACCGTATACAAAGTTATTATCTCTCAAAAGTAAGAGTCGACTCTGAGTCGCTGATATGAATCGATAGACGAACGATGCATTTTCTCTAACTTTCGTACGTCACTTGTACAAGTTATTTGAATAAGATAAGCCCACTCATTGCATTAGGAGACACCAGGGAAAACATCATGTCGACGAGACGCTGCTGTGTTTTGAAGTGCGACGCAAAAGCAAACTTTTTTCATCTGCCCAGTGAGGAGCATTTGAAGACAGTGGCTACAGTTCATAACTATACCACAGAAGTATTATAGCCCGAACTTGTTCTGTGTTCGCGTCATTTTGAAGATGATTGCTTTACAAACCTAAATGCTATAAAGTATGAATTTGCGAGCCGGCTGATACTGAAGGAGGGAGGTTCAGTACCGAGTTTATTTGGATCAGCTTCCTTCTCCGAATCACAATCTGTAAGTAGGCTGTTGCTTTTATGTTTGTATCATGTTCTATAATTATTTTGTGTGTTGTGTACGCACAGGCACAGCGCAGCTTCTAGCAGCTAACTTAGGTCTTCAATGTCAATTGTATTGAAATATGTGAAGTGTTTGTCGTTGTTAATGGAGTTGTCACAGGGCTCTCGAGTGTCACGCATCACGCATTGAGCGTGACAGTCACTCATTTCGGTCTTTTGTCACGCTCTCCGGTCACACATTGTATTTCTCACGCTGAAAAACTATTTGTAATATATTTAATATGCCGCAGTGCCCAAAACTCACTCACTGTGGAACCGGCAGGATTCAAGCGCGTCTCCTCCAGTGTTGCCAGGTCCGTATGCCTGCACTGTTTCCGCGGGTTGTTTGTGTAGTGCACGCTGGTTGACGCGATTGTTTTATCCACTGGAACATGATTGTTATTGAGGAAACACCCGGGAACGCTATTTGAATATTTTTGGCCGTGATTGGGTTAGTTTGATGAGCAATTGGGCTGGTTTTGTTGTGCAGACCTGGCAACCCTGGTCTCCTCTGGTGTTGTTCGTCTGGTGTTGTTAGCCAATCAGAAAATAGCACTGTTGTATCTGGGTAAGATCTAGCGCAACAACCAATGACACCCCGTCGGCTGGGTGTCTAACATATCACCACAGATTAGCGTCACGCAAAGGCGGGGTTTGGAAAAATGACTCGCTAAACGATTCATATGGGAGTCGGTGAGCAAATCAGGTAAAAATAAATGCATATTATAAGACAACAAAAGTGTTTTTTGTCATTGCATGCTTGTAAAACTAATGTTGGGGACTCCCAGAACAATATTAGGAACATTTTAAATGCCATAATAGGTACCCTTTAAGGTAACTCAAGCCAAGTAATAGCCATATTCAAATATCGGCTTTTTGTGTCACTGGACTGGAGACATCAATCTATTAAAAGCATTTTCATATAAAATTAATTATTTGCAAGGAAACAGTCAGAACGTACAAAAAAAAAACATCCGTCCAGTTTCTGCAAAATGATTAGGCTAAATAAGCTTTATTTAGGCTAAATCAGCTTTTAATTAAAGCTTTATCCAGCAACCACAAACCAAAACACTTATTCTGTTTCCTTGAAAATGAAAATAGAAGAGTTTATTAAACTATATCAGATAAGTCTAAATTAGTCTAACTTATTTATTTTTTTGACTTGTCCTTCCAGTGTCTTACCGTAACTCTTCAAGAGCCAGCTGCACATCTCGTACAGCATCTGCATCCATATGGTTAATCAGCTCCTTTCTATAGCGCACCATGAAGGGAATAGTGTTCTCCTCCTGGAAGAGCTGTGCAATGTTCACACACACCCACTGCTCCACACCCGTCTTGTTAGCAAGAACCTACATGGGATGAAAAAAATAAATGGTCTTGAAATATTTGAGTTACTATTATTGTACTATGTGAGGAAAAAAGACTGGATTTACAAAATAGCAAATAATAATAATACATTTAACAACCTTTATCCAAACTGTTTAAAAAAAAACCTGAGTCAATCACTATTTCATGTTTCAAGAAGTAATAACCCACCGAATTGGATCCAATTCATCTGTAAGTCTTCCACACACAGGAATTGCCCGGTTTGAGTTTTATAGTTCTGGGCACATTTGTGGTCTTCTGCTTCTTCTGAGCAGGTGCATCAAAGGTGAAGCTGTCATCTGGTTCCTCTTTTTTCATCTTGGGGAAATGTTGGCTGGAGGATGGACCCTCATCAGGCATATCTCTTGGGACAGCTGCATTATTACTGAACTCCCTGCTCAAGTTGATGGACAACCTCTAAAATAAGGCAAAGGAATAAGGCAAGTCATTTGAGTAAATTATATTAGAACTGTTCATTTGAAAAGTGCCCAACTAATGTCTTTAACAAATGCCAAGCTATACTACCGTACATCAGTCTTATGCTCACCAAGACGGCATTTATTTGATTAACAATACAGTAAAACTATATTGTAAAATATTAATGTAATTTAAAATGTTTTCTATATTAATATATATTTAAAGTGTAATTAATTCCTGTAATTGCCATTACTCCAGTCTTCAGTGTAACATGATCCTTCAGAAATTCACAATTCTTAATATTATCAATGTTAAAAACAGTTGTGCTGCGCTGCCTAATCTTTTTGTGCTACATTATTATTATTATTACAATTTAAAAAAAAAAGACTGACTTTACTGTCACTAATGATCAATTTAATGCCTCATTGAATAGAACTAGTATTAATTTCATTCAATCCAAACCTTTGAACTCGTAGTGTGTACAGAAAAAGTCAAATTTAGCCAAATTAACCAAGATATAAAATGATAGAACAAAGAATATACTTCGATTTTTAGAATCACGACCCTAATGAAGTAAGTGATTTGAATACACAATGTTTTTGTTGTTTAAATTATATTAGACCTGCTGATGCGAGTAAGGGTAAATAGATAACATATAGTAATTAATCATTTAGAAAAGCAGATGCTGTTATGCAGAGCAACTTAAAGTACACTTATTGCAAGACAGTTACTGCTGCCGAGTCAAATACTAAAAACTTGCCTCTTCTTTGATTGGCACATGCTGGTGTGATTCAGGCTTCGGAAGAACTGCATCCTCAGTTTGATTCTCTGTATTAGTCTTCTCCTTCTTCGCTTTAGGAACCCGTGCAGCTCTTGGCTTCCTCTCCGCTTTAGGTTTTGGCTCTTTAGGTTTGGCCACCCTCTTGGTCACTTTTTTCTTTTCAGAGGTTTCATCTGTCCCCCTCTGACGTCTTCCTTTAATTTTGCCTTCATTTAAATTTGGCAACCATTCATCTAACTCACTGTCATCTTTCTGATTGCCTGTTCTGTAACAAGAAATTATTTATATTTCATCCAACATTCAGGAAGAACAGGAAATATAAGATCTTGTATTTTTACATCATTAAAAAAACATTTTGTTCTATCAACGTCACTACCTAAATTTTAAGAGCATGTTTTCAACACGGTTAATCTTTAGGCAGAAAGAGCCTAAAATCGTTTTACTGCAGTGCACACAGTGTTGCACCTTAATGTTCTAGGAAGCTAATTTGAAAGAAAAAAAAATGTGTTGGATTGTGAAAGCAAAGCAAAATAACTCACATGTCATCAGACTCTTCATCAGTCTCTGGCTCTTTATACACCTTTGCTGTTCTTGTTCGAAGCATCTTTGTGTGGGAAACAACAAATAAAACTAAATGATGGATTAGCCTAAATGACAGTAACAAATATGAGTGTATGGGTAAATAAAAAGAATAACTTGGACGTGGATATGTTTTCAACCCAATTAATATTTCTATACAGAATGGACGATCACATGATGTGAGTCTAAAAATAATGTTTCTCATTTAACGACTTTCAGACAAAGTGATCAATATGAAAACATGCCCGCCAGGTGTCACGTCAAATATGTCCAAAGTAACTTTACTCAGCGCAATGCAAAGGCATGTTTACCGTTGTTGTGGTGAATATGAAATGTTAGCTAAAAGAAACTGTCTGTAGAATCAGAAAGTCATTTTGAATTTAGCGCGCGAGCACGTACGTGTAATTTGTCTTAGCTAATGGTTCTCCAAATGACCAAATATGAAACCAAAGATTGTTCACCTCCTACAGTAATCGCGTACAGAACTGTTAAAACTTACAATGTTTCTCTGACAGACATTAAACTATCACCCATTTCACGACAGAGTGATGCTTTGTTTCCTCAGCGACGTCAGCAGCAGCAGCAGGAAGTGATGTAGTTGAGGCTCTCGAACTCTTAATATATATAATAAAGGTTCATCTTCATTCGTTTTTTCATCAAAAGTTTTTCCATCAAAAATTTCATTAGAATTAGAAGCTGCCTGGTAAGCATTCTCTACTTCTAAATAACCAATTTAATTAATATACAAATTCACCGTTTAAATTTGTATTGGTAAACGAATGTAACGTTAGGCCATTTATTAGCTAACGTTATTTGATAACGTTACTTCTACAAAGAATATTTTTTACTCCAAACATTAACATTAAATAAATTCCATTAAATGTGATGTGACTGTCCATTTAATTTGAATGTTCTTAGAACGTTCAAAACATCCAGATTATTTTTATTTTTTAAAACGATGTATCTTGGATATGTGAATGTTCGCTAATGTTAGCTTATTTTGTCAACGGAATATTATTCAACTAAAATGTTAATTTGTTTTCAGAATGTGTAAATATCATTTTTGTGCTAATGTTTAAGAACATTGTTACTGGAAGAATGTCTGTTCATAACTTTGAGAGAACTTTAGCCATCGTGCTGGTATGAAGAGAGACACGATATAAATGTTTGGTGAGTGCTTTGTGCCAAAAATAAATAAATAAATGCAAATTGAATATGAATAATGACCCTGTAATCTTTTTACTGAGAATTTCAGCATTAAAATGACATTATAATAGGCTACCATGCAATTAATCTAACCTAAACTGGGTTATTCTCCATAAAACTCACAATTTAAAGCCCTGTTCCGATACGTCTAACGTTATATAGCTTACTTTGCAAAGTAACGCTATACAAACATGCACACTAAACATGCTTATTTGTTTTTGGACATTGATTTACACAGTGGCAATTTAATGAAGTCTTCTGTTACTGTTATTTTCATCACTGAACCAATAAATAAAGCATATCAAAAGCAGTATTTATTTATAAGTCACAAATGACGTAGCTTGTCTCTTTAGTGAAAAAAAAAAACTGTAAAAATGTGTGCACATAAGCCCAGTCTATATGCTCTTTGCTCTTTACACCCATCCAATTCCGTGAGTTGCAGGGTTTGTCTGTCAGTTATTGACATAGCTGTGTGAAGTAACCATTGAAAGTGTTCCCTGCTCTGCAAAATGAAGCGTAGAATCAATAAATCTGAAAGAAAATTTCAGTCTGCAGGAAGATTGCCGAAACCTAAGGATTTGAACGAGCATGCAAGGCAAGCCATATTTGTTGTTATTATGGAAGGCATTTTCTGGCCATTTTAAATAAATCAATTAAATTATAAAAAAAATGAAAACTAAAACCAGGTTAGCAATTACATTATAAGAAAAATGTATGCAAAATATGCATAGGCTATGTGCCAAAATTTGTTTTTGTGTGTGACTGCATAAACAACTGCATAAAACTAACAGCAACAGAATCAGGCAATGTCTAACAGTATCATTAAATCCTGCTAATGTTGGTTGTAAAAGAGGAGAACCTTTAAAATGTGCCACTATGAAAATTACTTTAAAACTGCAATGTTTTTTTTTTTTACTTGATGTGTATAGGCAATATCAGGAATAAAACTAAGCTAAAACTTTATTTGTTAAAGGTTAGTTGAAGGTTATTTGTGCAATTCATCGGGAGTTCAGCAGAGTTCATACCATTGCAACACAAAACATTTCATATTCAACAACTACATAGTTGAGTTGTATGCAAAGGTAAAAGCAAAACACATTGCATTGGTTTAAGAATAAATATGTCTTCTCCACATCTTGAATACAGCCCTTTGGACAAAAAATGACAGATTCTGTGAATGTTCTTTTCTTAAGATCTCAGTGGACTTGGACTAAAATGGGACTTCTTTTGATGTGCGTGCTTTCTGCAACAATACCAATTTTAATGCATCTCTTCTCTGGTATGCAATTACCCCCCCCCATATATCGATGTGTTGTCATCTATATAATGTTGTAGTTTATGGATTTTTTATGGATAAATATTAATTTGTTTATTTCTCCAGACTGTGTTGACCTTAGCCAACCTTCAGATATAGGTCTCAATCACACTATAAATATCTATCTCAAACCCGAGGAGGGGGTGAGAGTGGGCGTGTGGTTAGTTTTAAGCACCTACATATACTCAAAAACTATAAAACAACAATAACAAATATTGATGTTGTCAATAAATTCTTTTTCTTTTATTAACATAATTAATTTGTAGGTATACAGTACCTGAACATAGATGGAAGGAGGCGCAGGGGCAGAATCTAGAGTGGTATGAGAAAGCTCTGGGGGATGGATCGCCAATTTTCATCTACCTCCATGGCAATGAGGGTAACAGGCAAGAACCCTTTAATCAACTTCAAGAGAAGTCACAAGAGTCATAAGAACACCTTTTATTCTAAAACTTTTAATCTCTGTTCACTAAAGATTCCCTTTGAAATGCTAACCATGCAGACACTATGCAATGTCTGCATAATTTCTCGACATTGATCAGTGGGCCTACATATCTTGAACTTGTGCCTTGAACTTTACATTGCTTTGCACTTTACCTTAGTAAAAAACTGGGATGGGCAACTGCAGCATATCACTTAACGTCCACATTAAATCATTTTGCAACCTCACTATTTGAAAAAAAAGATCAAAGTCCAATGAAACCAAACATAAAAACTATTAAAGGTGGGGTATGTGATTTGCAAAACAGCCGGCAGATTTTGAAAATACACAACTCAAAAGGTCCTACCTTCTTTCCCTGACTCCACCCACTCCACCCATTCGAAGAGGGGCATGGGGAGGGGGTATGGTACGACCGTTTGATTGATGCACTGACTGTCCAATGATTCTAGATGGTCTTGAAAATGATTGGCTGGAGTTTTTCGAGTCCTGCCCGTTCCAGAGATGATTACATGTTTTAATTTTCATTTCAGTGCTTCTAACTCAGTGGCTGTAAGTGGGTTAGGAATAGGATTTCAAGTGATTTTGAAAAAATGGTCAAAAAAGAAAATCACATACCCCACCTTTAAGTGTGTAAACACTACCACAATATTATTAACTTGTTTAGCTTAAATACAATTACCACATATTGATTTTTGGCTAATTTGCACATTGATTTCCTTTGTGATTTTTCTTATTTGATGGGGATATACAATTTAAAAGTTTCTCTTCTAAATAAATCAATAAATAAAGTGATAAATTTTGGATTATATTGAAAATACATTTATATATAATTTGCTTTTGTCTTGATGCTGTCATGACCTTTGTACCCTCAATAAACAGATCTGCACCCCATCGTATTGGAATTGCAAACGTGAGCAAACTCACTTTTTCCATTATGTAGAAAGACTAAGAACTTGAATAGAGATAATGACTGAAGTGTCTTGGCCATACAGGTCTTGAGTGCTGTTGGATATCATGTATTGGCGATGGACTACAGAGGTGGGTTAAAATGTTGTCACTTCACAAACTCATTTAAAACTTCATATGATTTTTCTATGGCAATGCTTACTCAAATGTATTAAAATCTGTCAGGTTTTGGGGATTCCACTGGGGAACCGACAGAGGCCGGTCTGAGTACTGATGCCTTATTCTTGTACCACTGGGTTAAGGCACGCAGTGGAAACAGCCTGGTGTGTGTGTGGGGGCACTCGCTTGGTAGTGGGTGTGTAGAATCTGCTTTTGTTTCTACAAATGTATTTAAAAAAACAATAAAGACAATAAATATAATATGGCTAAATAAAATCTATGTATTTTCTATACAGTATAACAGCTGTATGTTTCTTTTTCAATAGTGTAACGACTAACACTGCAGTGAAATTACTGGAGGAAGGTAAGAATTTGACTGATTGTATTTTTATGCTCTTATTTGTCTCAATGTCTCTTCAGTGTTGTTGTTTTGCTTTTTACTTTTCACTTGTCATTGTATAGCATAGTAAGCTTTATGTAACATGAGGCAGAAATGCAGATCTAAATGCAAGGGGTTTATTGAAAAAACACGAACAAGCTAGAACAGGAAAACCAGGGAACACAGGGAGCAGAGACTCAATATGTCTACATAAATCCACAGCAAACAAAGAACAAGGGAAACACAAGGGTTACTAGTATATACAAAAGGGGTAACAAGCTAAAAAGACAACAATCAGGGAACTAATCAACGTTAAAAACTACAAGGTAGCAGGAAGTGCAGGGAGCCAGGGCAAACATCAACTGATAAGGGAACACGGGAAAAACAAGGCCTATATATATATATATACAGAAGGGGTAACAGGCTAATAAAACACACCTCGGAGCAATCGGGGAACTAATCAACGTGAAAAACAAAGGCACAGAAACAGGAAGTAGCACAAAAGTCCAACGACATGGGGAACATCATTTACACACTTTACATATTTTAAAACATTTCTTGACTACAAGATTGGAATGGTGTGTTTATCTTTATTCTGTATATAGACATTTATCATGATTAAAAAAACTGCACATTTATTGACAGGAAAACAGTTTGATGGAATAATACTTGAGGGTGCATTCCTAACCGGGGAAGTGGCACCTAATCAAATTTTTGAACACGCTTTTTCCTGGGTAAGTAACATTTAGGATCTTAAAAATCTGGGAAAACACCTGGTCCTGACAAATGAGTTTCAGATATTTTCATTTTAGATATTGTTATTAGGTATTTTATTGATAATTTTGTAAATGTTGTATTGGGACTTTCTTAGAAAGTAAAATGTACTTATGTACATTCTGATGAAATTTGAAGTTCATTCATACTTTACATGGACAAACCACATAAGATGATATGGGTCATTAATCAGTTTGGTACCTCTCTCTTTTTTTCTCTCTAGTTTTATTGGAAGTTCCCATACATTCAGTTCTTCCTTTTCAATCCACTGAAAAACAACATTGTGGTCTTTCCAAGTAATAAGAAGTATGTGACATTGTTTCACTAAACTAATTAATATATATTTAACAATATGAGTAGAAATGTGATTGGAATATATGCCAGTATAATGTAAAATCTCGCTCGCTTTTTTTTTCTTTTCTTTTTTTGTCTGTAGTTTGCAGAAAATTAGAACTCCCATTATGATTCTCCATGCTGAAGATGACCATTTAGTGCCATTCGCCTCGGCTCAAGAGGTTTGAGTTTATGTTTATGAAACCTAATTTACCTTATAAAAAATCATTTTGAAATACATCTTTGCTTTAAATCACATTTATTCTGTTTTAGATGTACAGAATCGCAAAAAAGGCCCAGAACTCAGATGAACGGGTCAAGCTGGTACCATTTGATGGATCGCTTGGATATCTTCATAATGGTCTCTATAAAGACCCTGGTTTGCCAAATATCATAAGGTGATGTCATGTTTTATTAATCTGAATATTGCACATTTTTAAGATTTCAAAGCTCTGGAGAAATACTTTCTATAAAGAGTAACTTATGATGTGTAAGCTATGCATTACTTTATATAATGTTGGACATACATCACTTAATGACAGAAAAATATTAGATAATGGCAGCAAAATGAATGCCTATGTTTATTATTACAGGGAGTTTGTGCAGTCACTGAAGGCATGAGACAGACACATGAGGGGAAGGATTTACACCAAGAAAGAGCCAGCTAAAGCTGTAACTGGTTTTGTAACTGTACATTTAGAATTGTTGTAAACCGTATGGATTTCTTTGATAAAAACATTGTAATGTCTGAATTATATATTTAACAAAAGGAAACCCATTAGGGTGATTTCAATTTACTGTCTTGTTATGAATAAGAAAATACAGCACGGGAACTGCGTAATGAACCGTTTTAATTGAATGAACCATTTTAGCGAATATTGACGTAAACACATGGTAAACAATGGGGAAAGAAATCAAATGTGTGCCAATGTCGGGTATTAGTTCTTAAAGTAGCAGCAGCCTAGCATACCGCTATCTCCTAAATGTTAATCAAACAACAAGAGAAAAAGAAAAAATCACTTACTGTTCTTTGATTGAATACATTAGTAGCTTTGAATCAATCATATTGTGAAGACTATGCAGTGTTTTTTTATATTTCATTATTCAATTCATTTTGAATATAGGAGGCTACCTAGTGTCCACACTGTAGCCCCGGCTTTGCATTTGAATTTGCTGTTGAATTTAAACAAACTTTTGCCTGGAGGAAAGAGATGTTTTCTGCTGTTTAATACATTTCCACAGCAAGTTAACTATATATGCATTTCCGTGCTGTCTTCTCTTCAAGGCTTCCTCGCTCCATGAAGCTCAACAAGTCAATGCAAGACAAGGACCGCTTGACCATGATGTAGTGGTCTGTGTCCTGCCAGTCCAGCAATTTAATTATCGGAGGATCGCTGGGGCCTTTATTGGCGATTAATGTAGAGCCGATCTCCATGGGTTTGAGTTTGGGATACCCAGCCTAAAAGAAAGAAATTATGACAGATGGAGGTGGTTTCCAAAAGGACTTAGTTAACAAAACAGTTAGTGCCTACTGAAAAATAATTTGTAGTATGTAATTAACATAAATAATATGTTATAAATTAACAACAGTGGCTGTGAATCAATAACATAGCAGCTTACCACTTGGCCCCTTCACTAAAATATCACATTCACAGCCACCTAATCAACAAAACAAAGAATTAACAATTAGCTTGTGCACAGAGGTCAGTCATACCATGCTAGTCATGAATCTGATATAGAAACAGATATGGAAGGTTCACATTTATAATGCCACAACAAATTCCTTGTGTGTTTGCACACACTTGGTGAATAAAGCTCATTCTGATTCTGATTTTGAAGACTATTAAATGATAAACAATTGTAGTTAGCATGAAATACCATTTTATGTATCCAATCATGATGACACGTTTATGTGATTGACTTTACCATCGGTAATAAATTTCAGATATAATCCACCCTCACTCTAGTAACTCGTCTTGTTCTTGTTCATCGATCTCAGCAGCATCAACCGGCGTCTGATCAAGCTGATGAGGATGGTTGTCCGCCATGTTTGTCGTGTATTTTAGTAGTAGGCCTACTCAACACACTCCATATCAAGCACTTTGTTTGGTTGTGAACTTAGCTGTCCCATGATAAAACCGATAAAAGTATTTTGAAATAAAATACTCCAAAACGTCAACCTACAAAATGAGCAAGAGACTTTAATGCCATTAAATACTGTTACATTTGTGATGTCATAAAGCCTTGCGTAGTTGTGCTCTAAAATGCTATGTTGTTGTTGTAAAAGGTTAGGAAAATCAACTCATCATCAAGTGAAAGTTGAGTTCTCAAAGAATCTCAACTACTTTGCAAGACAAATACTTTTTGTAATAAGGTATTAGGCAACATGCTACGCTACCTGCCCTTTTTCAAACAGGAGTTTGAAAACCCCTGAGGGTTCATGATGAGTGGAAAGCAGGGGGTTTGTGAGTTAATGAAAAGCTATTAATAAATCCAGTAATAAAAATATAAAATTAAAATAAATAATTTAAAAATCGAAACATTCTAAATATAACACTTAGTAAAAGAATTCATTATTGTTATGTACTGTATGGCATGTGACCATCTGACATAAGAGAACCGTGCACATGCAAATGTGTTGTTACATTATTAAAATTAAATAATTGAAATTAAAATAATTAAAAATAATAAAATAAAACGTAATTGGGGGAAATTAGTTATTGTATTCATGTTAACTAAAGTGTTTGTGAAATGTTTTATTTTGGCAGCTTGGTGAGGAATAACATGGGTCTTTAATGAATCGACCTTTAATAGCGATACGTTTACTGATTAGGCATAACTTTCTACTACATTATTAAGTTCCTATCAATGAACATTTCATCAGTGTTGTTTTTACATCCTGGTAAGCAGCCTGCCTTTCCACCGCTTCTGTTTGCGCTCAGATGACGTGGCCATGGGTGGCGAAGCGGAGGGTTTTCTTCCTCAACTTTGACTCATCGCTCTCTTCAACGATAGGTCCAAGTTACCCATGTGACCCGTTCCCACCAATCAGCGGTGATCGCGCTGATCACTCGCTGAACAGTTTTACGACAAACTCGTATGCGAGCACCTCAAGACAACTACTGTCATAGAACCAGGAAGAAGGAAGGTGGGATAGCCCCCAAAAAAGATACCATTTCAAATCAGTCGCAGAATTTTCCCTAGAAAATCATGGGGCTCTGCAGGTGGACGATTGAAGTGGTTGTCTTGACGACTGTTTTTAGTTCATTGCAGCCAGTTCGAGCAGATGAACACGAACATAAGGTAAGATAAACTGCGGGCCGAGAAGCCCTCTGTGTTCGGTTTGTATAGTCTCGAGAGACGTTAGATATTGAGCTAAGTGATCTGGCCAATGTGCCTAACATTAAAGGACATAAATACATCCAATAGACTTGATACGATGAATGATTTATTGTCCCGTGTCTATGTTAGAAATGCTAAGCACATCAGAAGCTACGTGGCTAGCTTAGCAACAGCTATCCTATTACAGTATGCTGTTCAAACAGCAGGGCTGTGCTCGAAATCCTCGGTTTCGACTTCTCGTATGATGCATAATAAGTATAGTGTTATTTTAGGCATAAGATGTGTTTCGTGTGTAACTTAGTGTGCGTTTCTTTTGTGCATGTATGAGGTTATTCTGAAGGGTCTGCTAACCGTCGTTAGCTAAAATAAATATGTCCGTCTGTACACACACATATCCGGTTTGTCTAGGCTTTTATATGACCGATAGACTAAAACATTATTACATTTACATAAAAAGCAGCTTTGGTTGCAAGAATTTTACTGTGACTGACTGGAAGTCTTTTCAATGTGTCATTTTGGTGACTATATTTGACAGTTTCTAGCTATATGTCATTAAATCATAATATGTCAAAATAACAACCTATTTAAGCTAATGAAATCTGTCAGGTACAATGAAAGGCTGCTTAAATTCATCACTATTATTGTAACGGTGTTATCAAGTAACACACATGCCACTAACATAACTAAATATTTAATAACATCTAAATATTTTTAGACTACAATTACATGGGTTAGGAAGATTTTTATATAAGGCAGCTTACATTTAAGCAATTAACAAGTTTTTATTGTAGCATATTTACACTTTTTACACTTTCAGTGTACAGCATCATAGTATAGTGATAATGTTTGATTTGGATTTGAGACGACTTAAAAGTCAGCATGAAATGAAAATGAACTTGATCTATTTTCTAAATGCATCTTATAGTGAACAGTTCACATGTGCATGTTTAATAATAAAACAAAACAAAATACTTTGACCTCTTAATATTTAATCAAAATGTCATAACTGGATCTCCATGTTTTTCTGGTGTCCTGAAGATGCTTACACAATTCATCAGCATTTCAGACATCGGTAGGTATCATCGTTGAATTCAATATGAAAAGCATCTGTGGTATGTCACTGATCAGTTTATATTTTAATTTAGGGTGTTTACAGATATTTAAATCTTAAATTTTATAATATTTCATAATATTACTGGATATTACTATTCAGAACCATTACCACACATGGTCTGTGATGATGAATTATAGCTCATAAAACAGGATGTTCTCATATATATTCCTCCTTTCGTCTCAAGAGATCTGGGGTTTCTGGTGGATAATGTGCTTCTTTTTGTTCAAACAAGTGCCAATGGGAATACCTCTGAGCATGGGAGACAGTGTTTAAGGTTTCATGGTTACAACCATGCAGTTGTCTTCGTCCTCTTATTCTCATTTTCATTATCCAGTGTCATGATGAGTGTTGCAGCATTTCTCTTATTATTGTTCTCTTGATTCAGATAGGATGGTGTAACATTACCTGATTTACTAGGTCACACCCCGTCTTTAATGTATTTCTTTAGCCTCTTAATTTAAAGAATTTAAGGGATAGTTCAGTATGAATCTTCTGTGGGACATAAAAGAAGATATTTTGAGAAATGTCTGTTGTTGTTTTTTTTTTCTCCAATGGAAGTCAATGGTCACCAAAACGGTTTAGTTACCAACATTCTTGAAAATATATTTTGTCTTCCCATGAAGAAAGATACAGGTTTGGAACAACATGATGGTTTGTTTGATGACAATTTTTGGTAAACTCTTTCTTTAAAAGTAACACTAAGTAGTTTTTCAACCTTCATAATATATTTCCAAGACCCTTGTGATGGTACATTGACTTAAAATAAGTTAAATGACACGTCTGCCATAGCCTGACGTGGTCTGTATCGCTTTTACTGGCACTATGTAACTTCGGGTTTCGGGTAGGAACCCGTGCGCAAAAAAGAACTACAAAACTCGACTGCTTTACGTCAAGCGCTACAATAGTCATTATTTCGTTTTTCGTCGTTTCTGATGTCGCAATACATCATCCTTTCATGAAATCATGTAACATACTCTACCTTGTCTGTGGACATCGTTCATTCTAAAGCCTGTGCTGGATAAACAGCGAGCGTGCGTGCAACGGTAGGCTAGATTATTTACGACAGCGGCAATGTACAATTTAGTTTCCAACCAGTAGGGCGACCGAAGAGGAAATTTTACTTGGTGTTACTTTAAGTATTTCCTTTTCTATTCTTCAATCTACATTCAAGATTGTTTCCACCCCAGAATCAATAACATTCCTATTATCTAATAATCTATTATGTCTAATCATATCTCCATGATTGTCCTTTGCCTCAAAATAGGGTATTTCTTTATGAATCGGAAAACTTGTTAAAGATACAACAGGATAATAATAATAACCATTGAGAGGCAACAATAATCATTGCTTCCAATGGTCTGTCTTAAGGCTCTGCATACTTTATTCTGTAAATGTATGTGTATCAGGGAGCAAGCACATTTTAAGCAAAACATTTTTTGTGCTGTTGCTTCTAGTACATCATATTGGTCACTAAACAAAATTATGTGCAGTATATTTTGTTTATGTAGATTCAGTACGTATAAATAACCTGAAAGCTTTCGACGCTGGAGATGTCTGGTATCTGCACGATTTTAGATAAATTGAGAATTTTTTTTGTTGTTGTTTCAAATAGAGATTGTGATTGTCCCACGATTCTGGAAAGACAACTAAACAAAATAACATGTAATTTATTAGAGGTTCTGACATAATGTTAATTTAGTAGTCTATTTAAAAACGTTTAATTAATTTGAATGAATTTTTTTTTTAGGTTGGTTTGAACGACTCGCTCATAAATACTTCACTAGTTTCATTACTGGATGAATCAGGGTATTATCTGAACGAATCTCTTGAATGAATGATTCAGTGGCTAGGCTACGTTTACATGCACAACTTTTGTTTCAGTTGGAATGAATTCATTCCAATTAATGAATCTGAATGTAGTTTTTACATGTTAAACATGATCGGGTTGATGTGCACGTGACGTTTATATATCACAAGCTTCAAATCGGAATAGGTTTTTTTGACATGCACACACTGCACAAATATACAGAGTTTCCCGAAGTTTGAGCATAATAACTATTCTCCTACATTGGTTCTTTATTTGTTTTAAACAGCAGATTTAATATTTATCCATTTCTGGTTATAATTTGGAGACCATAAACATGAACCATTGGGCCGTGCTGCTTATATTTATAACGCTGTAAAAATGCCCCTCCCCCAGCCGTTTGTGGATGAGAATCCGCCGAGTGAAAGGAGAATTTTAGAATGACGGGACACTCATTTATATGACACTTTATTCAACAGGAAAAAAAGGCTCATCGCTCTATTTCAACGACATTGAACATGCACAGTCCTTTCAGTTTCGGTTTTCAATCCGATCAAGTGTTCACATGTCGAAATAAAAAAGGAATAAACCACCCCTTTCAATCGGATCGAGTTCAATCGGATTGATTGTGGTGTTTACATGAAAGCTTTTCAGTCTGATTGAGCCGTCAATCCGATTAATAACGGATTATTTGGTTGCATGTAAAGGTTGCAACGACAATACATTTTAAAGGGTACCTATCATGGAATTTTGAAAATTACCTTTCATGTAGTGTGTAACATAGATCTAAGTGAACGAAAACATCCTGCAAAGTTTTAAATATGAAAGTTCACCGTATACAAAGTTATTATCTCTCAAAAGTAAGAGTCGACTCTGAGTCGTTGATATGAATCGATAGACGAACGATGCACTTTCGTACGTCACTTGTACAAGTTATTTGAATAAGATACGCCCACTCATTGCATTAGGAGACACCAGGGAAAACATCATGTCGACGAGACGCTGCTGTGTTTTGAAGTGCGACGCAAAAGCAAACTTTTTTCATCTGCCCAGTGAGGAGCATTTGAAGACAGTGGCTACAGTTCATAACTATACCACAGAAGTATTATAGCCCGAACTCGTTCTGTGTTTCGCGTCATTTTGAAGATGATTGCTTCACAAACCTAAATGCTATAAAGTATGAATTTGCGAGCCGGCTGATACTGAAGGAGGGAGGTTCAGTACCGAGTTTATTTGGATCAGCTTCCTTCTCCGAATCACAACCTGTAAGTAGGCTGTTGCTTTTATGTTTGTATCATGTTCTATAATTATTTTGTGTGTTGTGTACGCACAGGCACAGCGCAGCTTCTAGCAGCTAACTTAGGTCTTCAATGTCAATTGTATTGAAATATGTGAAGTGTTTGTCGTTGTTAATGGAGTTGTCACAGGGCTCTCGAGTGTCACGCATCACGCATTGAGCGTGACAGTCACTCATTTCGGTCTTTTGTCACGCTCTCCGGCCACACATTGTATTTCTCACGCTGAAAAACTATTTGTAATATATTTAATATGCCGCAGTGCCCAAAACTCACTCACTGTGGAACCGGCAGGATTCAAGCGCGTCTCCTCCAGTGTTGCCAGGTCCGTATGCCTGCACTGTTTCCGCGGGTTGTTTGTGTAGTGCACGCTGGTTGACGCGATTGTTTTATCCACTGGAACATGATTGTTATTGAGGAAACACCCGGGAACGCTATTTGAATATTTTTGGCCGTGATTGGGTTAGTTTGATGAGCAATTGGGCTGGTTTTGTTGTGCAGACCTGGCAACCCTGGTCTCCTCTGGTGTTGTTCGTCTGGTGTTGTTAGCCAATCAGAAAATAGCACTGTTGTATCTGGGTAAGATCTAGCGCAACAACCAATGACACCCCGTCGGCTGGGTGTCTAACATATCACCACAGATTAGCGTCACGCAAAGGCGGGGTTTGGAAAAATGACTCGCTAAACGATTCATATGGCAGTCGGTGAGCAAATCAGGTAAAAATAAATGCATATTATAAGACAACAAAAGTGTTTTTTGTCATTGCATGCATGTAAAACTGTTGTTGGGGACTCCCAGAACATTATTAGGAACATTTTAAATGCCATAATAGGTACCCTTTAAACCGTCACTTGTTGTTGCCACCTAGTGGTGTAACAATGGAATTAATACAGTCCTTATTTGAAGCACCAAGTTACTTTCAAAATGTGATTTGCTCTATTTTCATCGATACTATAGACCATGTTTACATCGTCAGATTTTTGAACTTTTATCCCAGTACTTCTATGATAATATGAATATTTGTTACACAGAAATAATGATACTGTGTGGTTGAAAAGACTGTTTGTGAAGCTGTTTCATGGTAACTGCTTTCTCTGGGTCAGCACTGTGATTGTTCTTGTCAAAGGTTTAATAGACATGGCTGAATCACTCATTTAGAAATAAAATCGATAACTCTAGATTCAACAGAGACCCCATTGATTTTATTGTTGTGTTTTTACAGCATTGTATAAAATGTGCTTACTCACTAGGAGGATGCATTTTATCTAAACTCTTTGAATAGAAAATATTTAAATGAAGTGTAATATTTGGACAAATTAATTTTCTCTTTGTGAAGCATGTTTATTTGTATCTTGTTTTGCCTGAGGGTTTGGCAGCTTTATAATTTTTCGTCTCAATTCTAAAACCAGCTGACTTCATCTTGCATTGAATGAATGGATTAGGCTAGTTTTTATGGGTGTGCTTGAGCCACACACACATCCTGGACACCATAGAGTGTGTCCGTGTGGATTTAGACTGTTGTTTTTCTTTTTTCAGTTTTAATTAAAACAATATGCGAGTTTGCAAAATGTTGCAAAATGTGTTTAGGTGTAGAATACAAAAACAACAGAGTCTGAGCCCTTGTATTCTGAGGATAGAGCCCTCTTGTAGTCTGAGCTCTTTTAATTGGTGACATCCTGGAGTTGAATTAACATCACAAAGAATAGATGCTGATATTTGAAACAGGTAGCTGATGACTGTTCTCGTTCTTCTGCAGTATGCTGAAAAAGAGGAGGTGGTTCTATGGATGAATACAGTGGGCCCTTATCACAACCGACAGGAGACCTATAAGTACTTCTCCCTACCATTCTGTGTGGGAACGAAGAAAACTATTAGTCATTATCATGAGACGTTAGGAGAGGCGCTACAGGGGGTTGAATTGGAGTTCAGCGGTCTGGAAATCCAGTATACAGGTATGGTCTTGATATCTGTTCAACTGAACAACAGCCGAAATGCATTAATTTTCCTGTTATCACTGTAAAGCTGCTTTTAAACAATCTGTATTGTATTAAGCGCTATATAAATAAAGGTGACTTGACTATTGTGGCTGGTTAGCATGTTAACTTGTTCAAATGAAGCTCATCAAGGGCACAATCATTAAATAGCATTACACGTAAAGTTCTATGAATGTAATTTACATTATTTAAATTTGTAGACCATTCATCCACATGTTTGATAGTAAGTAACATGTATTGCTCTTGTGATGATTGTAAGAATGCATTGTGGATTTGTCTTTTACAGATGAGGTGATGCAGGCGACATACTGTCACATTGAACTAGACAAACCTAAAAAAGATGCGTTTGTCTATGCCATCAAGAACCACTACTGGTATCAAATGTACATAGATGACCTTCCCATCTGGGGTGAGTAAACCGGAAGCTAGAGTGATTGGCTAGCCTTCTAATATCTCTCTTTTATGATAGAACAATATTCTTAATAGTTTTTGATAACAAATAACACTGTTCAGCTGAGACAGTATACAAATGAGACAACAATTGTGAGGGGTACAAAATATATTTTTGAGATTTTCTGTTAACACAAACAACAAAAACGACAAACAGTTTTCTGATAGTGATTTTAATGGGGTATTTGCTTGTGGAGAATCTTCACTGAAATGCGAGTGAAATCCTGCTGCGTTCATTGTGTTTAGATCAATTTTTTCTGTGCGGGTGTGCAGAGACAGGGTGACCAACTGTTCTCCAGGGTACAGTTTACTTTTCACCTAGTTGATCATCTTTGGAAGAAATAAGCGTGTCATGAATGCATCTGGTAATTCTGGGACATCCTGTACTGTGACCGTTTTTGATTGACAGAAAGCATCTAAAGAGTATTGATTTGTCCATTATACAACATTTGAGATTGCAGAGAAGGTCATGGAGATGCTTGATGTCATGTTACTCTGGCTGTGACTTTCAAGTCCATGTTCCATTACAAGCCATATGAGGAGCATCACTGACTGAAAGAAGTGGTTTCAAAAAGATCTGGTATCTGGATGTGAGCCACTTCCAAAAGTTAACAACTGTGTTAGTATCTCCTCTGCTTCCCAGCTTGCACAGCTCCAACCCTGCACTCAATGGGATGCAATGGATGCTCACACACTGGGTGAGAGTCTCCCATCTAGTCGTTTCTTCCCTCTGCTGGACAGTGTTGTTTGAGAGTACTCGAAATCTGTTGTCTCTTGAGCCTTTGTCAAGTGAATGAAACTGTGTTTATGATTGAGGCCTATCAAGCCATCGAGTTTGGCAAGACTTTCAACTGTCAACGCTGGTGTAGCTTTTCATGACCTAGAACATTGAGAACTCAAATGTTTCCTTCAAATTGCAATCAGTTTTAAGCTCAGTGATTTTACAAGGTTGCTGACAACCCCTTACCATACTTAGCTACTGAGTCAGTGTCTCCTTCCAGTTAATCAGGAAAGGGTGATGTCAGCAGTGTATGTGCAGACTCAGAGCATGTCCACTCTCAAAAGAGATTTCAGATGTAGCCCCATACTTATAGGTGCTCCAGCATATGACCTCTTTTTACATGGCTTTTGGCACCCTACACATAATTTACGTCCAACAACTTGTGTAAGGGCATCTCCACAGCAGTTGGGAGACTCAAGTCAGCAGTCATCATTGTAGGGACGCTGGTACAGAAATGCCAGAAAGTGTTTTAAGATCCATTGTGAGCTGCCAAAATAGCTATATATTTTCTGGAAGCTTCCCATGAACATCTTCTCACTCCAAGATTTTCAAATGTTGTTGTACCTTAGATAATGCATGTTACAAAGCCATTACATTGTTCTAAAAAAAAGAAAGAATAATAAACTGTGCCTGAAAGGGAAATCAGATTATTAAAGTATTTTAAACGTTTGTTTCCCACTAGGGGACATTTTAACAAACCATTTTTATTCAACAGAACTAATGCAAATTTAATTTAATTGTAAAACCATTTGTTCTGAAAGAGCAGTAAGGTTATTCCGTGTTCTAATAGTTGTTAATAAATTATTTAAGGAACTTTGATCATGGGAAGGGAAGAAAAGACATTAGGCTTTAACTGCCATGTGAGTAAGCTTTCTATGTTTTTGTGAAGTATAGCCTATGTGATATCTTTATTTTTGCAGATATTTGGAGAAATATTGCATTTGACTTGATATGCTTTATAAGAAGTTTGTCTCAATATCTTAAGTGTTTTTCTTTTTGTTGGTTCTTTACTTGAAATGACAGCATGAAATGCCATTCACTCTGTACTGTGAAGCATTTCGCATAAAATAATATTCAAGAGGAAAGGATGTTCAACAGACTTGTCCGTTAGGGTTTGGTTGGATTGTAAAATGTTAGGCTGTGAATATGAGTGGTTATTCCAGTCATTTTAGAGGCAGAGTAAGTCATGTTTTTGATAAAAGTATTATATTATTTGGATTTAATGTACATGTTTATTTAAACTGATAATATACTGTTGACATAATGAGACGTTTTTGTCTTCATTCTAAACTGAAGATTGTTTTGTGGGATTGTTTAAGGTATTGTTGGTGAAGCTGATGAGAATGGAGAGGACTATTATCTCTGGACTTACAAAAAGCTGGAGATCGGATACAATGGGAATAGAATTGTGGATGTTAACCTGACCAGCGAGGGGAAGGTCAAGCTTGTGCCAAACATAAGAATTCCCATGTCATACTCTGTGAGTAAAGCTTTCCTAAAACTCAGAAACCTGCTAATATTAACTAATACTGGTTAAATAAGTTGTAATTTAAAATTGAACTTTGCGTGGAAAATTAATACTAATGCTTATTGTGTGAAAGAATAATATGTGAAAAATGTGTAATATTCCAAACTCTTTGCCGATCCTCACAGGTGAAGTGGAAGAAAGTCGGATGTGAAATTTGAGGATAGATTTGACAAATATCTTGATCCGTCCTTTTTTCAACACCGGGTAAATGGCACATATTGTTTGCTAACGCCTTCCCAGCTAATTTATTGTGCTGGGTGATAATGCATTTATGGAATTTTTTTTTGTGTTTTTTTGCACCTGACAGATTCACTGGTTCTCAATATTCAACTCTTTCATGATGGTGATTTTCCTGGTGGGCCTTGTTTCAATGATCTTGATGAGGACATTAAGGAAAGACTACGCCAGATACAGCAAAGAAGAAGAAATGGATGATATGGTAATCACTTACAGAACATTTTTGTTTCTTTATTACATGAGCCTTATTAAGCCATCACCTTTTAAGTTACGCATTTGTTTTCTCTTGTATCTGTGAGGAATTGGATTATTCACAACCTCACAATGGCTGATGTTTTATAGCTTTGATAACAGCTCCAAGTTTAATGCTGTGTTCCTCTCAGAGAAAGGCGTCTTCCTCTCTGCATTTTATCAAACTCAATGCACATTCTTTTTTCTTCAGGATCGTGATCTCGGTGATGAATATGGATGGAAGCAGGTTCATGGGGATGTGTTCAGACCGTCCAGCCACCCGCTGATATTCTCCTCCCTCATTGGCTCTGGGTGTCAGATCTTCTCCGTTTCCCTCATAGTCATCATTTTGGCCATGATTGAGGACTTGTATACAGAGTGAGTTTCACCCATGATTAACAGGGCAATGATAAACTACGTGTATTGTTTAATTATTGTCTAATAATTAAATAAAGGCTACAGTAAAAATTGCATTGTTGTATAACCAAGATTTGGACATTAATGGAAAAGTGGGCTGTAAAGGATATTCACATTTTCTGAAGTGCTCATCAAAGGAATTTTGTGTTTGCCTTTGTAGGAGAGGGTCCATGCTGAGTACAGCCATATTTGTCTATGCTGCCACGTCCCCAGTCAACGGCTACTTTGGTGGAAGCCTTTATGCAAAACAAGGAGGTATGCAAACTAATATTTGCAACATCTGCGATAAGGAAAGGTCCAAATGTCTTTTAACTATTAGCGTTTAAGCTTTTAAGGTAAACTATTAAAGGTGTTCTAGGTGTCTACAGACTTTTCTGTGTTGTTTCTTGCATAATTTTTGCAGGGAGGAGATGGATAAAGCAGATGTTCATAGGAGCTTTTCTGATCCCTGCCATGGTGTGTGGCACAGCATTCTTCATCAACTTTATTGCAATCTACTACCATGCCTCCAGAGCCATCCCATTCGGCACCATGGTGAGTTACTCATCTGCCTTATACAGTGTGTAGTCTATACATGCCTATCTCAGGCAATAATAAGTCAATCTCAGACTGATTTTACTACTGGGATAAACTGCTGAGTAGAAAAGACAGTCAACTGTTTATAACATCATATGTGTTATTTTGGACAATTAAATTTGGTTGTGAACATGGTACAAATTACACATGCAATTTGTTTAAAGTGTTTTTTATACCCCTATAATTCTCAAAATGATAGTTCACCCAAAAATGAAAATTGTCAATAACTCACTTTCATATTGTTACAAACCCATAAGACTGGTATTCAAAGTCCTCTGAAGAGACATAATCTCTTTATATGGTGAACAGATTTAATTTTAGGCTTTTATTTACATATAAATATAGATCCTATAGCACTCAAATTTAATAATGGAATTTCAACAAAACTTGATTGATTGTGTGAACACAAACCTCATTGGTTCCTGTGGAACCTCGAACATGTTGGTGTGATGGTGAGAATGAACCTCATTGGTTCTTTCATGTCAAGCAAGCATACTTGAACTTTTGTTTAGCGAGCTAAGATAAATGTTTATAAAAGCCTAAATTAAATCCGTTTATCATATAAAGGCGATCATGCCTCTTCAGAAGACTTGGAATAATGGCTCTTTTCATAAGAATTTATTTTTACGATCTCTTATTGAACGTTTTTGAGTTTTGGGTGAATAGAAGGACAGAAGTATCTCAGATTTCATTCAAAATATCTTCATTTGTGTTCTGAAAATGAATCAAAGTCTTGTGGGTTTGGAATGACATGAGAAATTTCATTTTTGGGTTAACTAACACTTTAAAGCATTAATTGCTTTGGTGCAATATTTGTTTCAAATATTATTTATTATGAATTATTATTCATATATTATGTAATTTATCTTATGTTTTTGATCAGGTTGCAGTGTGCTGCATCTGTTTCTTTGTAATTCTACCTCTGAACCTGGTGGGAACCATCCTGGGCAGGAACCTCTCCGGTCAGCCCAACTTTCCTTGTAGGGTCAATGCTGTACCCAGACCCATCCCAGAGAAGAAATGGTAACCTCAATCATGATTCACACATCACAGAGTGTCTCACACCTGTTCAGTTGTCTTGATATCATCCCATATTCCCCATTGTGTCATTGTTTCATTTTTATTTTCTGTGATTTACTTGATGTTCAAACATGATCAAATTGATTTGAATGTACATAGGTTTTCTGTACGTCAGATGAAATGATAGTTATAGACTTTTATAAATACATTTGTCTTAATAAATGTTTCTCTGAATTGGCAGGTTTATGGAGCCAGCGGTTATTGTGTGTCTCGGTGGCATTCTTCCATTCGGGTCAATATTCATCGAGATGTAAGTCTGCACACTTCTGGGTACACACACACACACACACACACCCCCCATAATGACTATGAATATCTGTAAGATTGAAAACTATCTTACATTTTCTTTCAGGTACTTCATTTTCACATCTTTCTGGGCCTACAAGATTTACTATGTGTATGGATTTATGATGCTGGTGTTGGTGATCCTGTGCATTGTAACAGTCTGTGTTACCATTGTCTGTACCTACTTCCTTCTCAATGCAGAAGACTATAGATGGTAAGGAGCATTACATGCAACACTGTCTTTATAATGATGTTTTGCTTATGCAATTTAATTTGTTTCCACCCTTCGTTTTTCATCCTCCCAAGTGTACTAAGTTGGGATCAGACCGCAGAGGCATTTAAATATGTAGGGATGTAAATGCATCATAACCAGACGACATCATGAGACTGAATGACAGTACTTATTTTAAGATTAATGTTATTTTCCTTTCTTTATTCTTTTTTGCAGGCAGTGGACCAGCTTTCTCTCTGCAGCATCAACAGCAGTTTACGTTTACATGTACTCCTTCTACTACTATTTCTTTAAAACAAAGTGAGTTTTAGTTTCTTTTCCTTAAATGTCATTGTATGAATGCTCTAAATTTAAACGTATGTCATTTACTCACTCTCAGTCACTTGATTTCCTTTCTTTTATAGAACATAAAAAGATATTTTGCAGAATTTCCAAGCTGCTATTTTCTATAAACAATATCTATAAAGCGACATGCTCAATAAAACTTGCAATACAATAAAAATGCTAGAAACTACATACTAAATCTGTGTGTGAGGAACATAATGAAATTTAAATAGCTGTTCTGGGCAACACTAGTAAAATGACGCTACCCTCTCGTTCACACAAAATTGTGCTGAGGAAAAAAAAACACAAGTCGTGCTTAAATTTAATATCATTATAGGTTGCAGCATGTTTCATATGATAAAACTTATAGTCCAGAAAATATGGTAGTTGTCTGTGTGTAGATCTCAATCTGTGGATCTGATACCAATGATTAGCATGTACTATTTTTTTCTGCAGGATGTATGGCTTATTTCAGACGTCATTCTATTTTGGCTACATGGCTGTGTTCAGTACTGCTCTGGGAATCATGTGTGGTGAGTACAAGAAAACAACTAAACCACTGCTCTAGTACAGTGATTCTCCTCGTTAATCATAAGTGTTGCTGTATGGGTAGGGGAGCGACATATTCTTATGATAACACAATGCATCATCTCTTTGTTTTTAGGAGCGGTAGGTTACATGGGAACAAGTGCCTTTGTGAGGAAGATCTACACAAATGTAAAAATCGACTAAAAACTCTGCAGCGACGCTGCGGATCAGCCGACACTTCCTCCCGATCGACGCGGGCACAAAGTCTCCATTTATTTTGCAAGAAGAGATTGTGGTATCTTGTACAAAATCTAGTTTTCCATTTTCTCAATGAATTAAAAGTTGCGGCATGATGCGTACACAAGGGTAAAATGAGAGGTGTAATAAACAGGACTTTTTATTTTTATTTTATCTGCTTTTTGGTTTTTCCCTCCAGAGGCAATGCAGGCAGTAAATGCAGATACAGGGGAAAGAAAGTACACCACAAAGTTGCTCCTATTTCTTATAACTTTATCCCACCCCCCAAAACCATTGAACAGATCTTTATTGATGGAATAGTCTAGCTCTCTTCAGTGAAGAGGCCAAAGTGTATTGAGAGCCTTTGTTCTATTATATAAGAATATCAGAGAGTGGGGTTTACGTCCATCCTCTTGCTTGTCTGTTTTGTATTAGTCGTACAATGCCTTCATTGTAGTATTGTTTTACACGCTTGTGAATCACACCAAAAGCATAACGTGGTTTGAAATTCCAAAATGATTACAAAATACCTTTTTCTTTCATAAATACAAAAACCAATATGATGTGAAGCAGACCGGTTTTAGCTCTACCTTTTCAGGGCACCTGTTGTCCTGTAGCTCAGATCCACAGACCCGCGCGGGACAGAGTTTAGCACATCAGATACAGTTCGCTATCCACAAGCAGATTCTAGTGAGACTGGTGATCTGAAATGATGGTTTGGTGGCAGGTTGTTTTAATGGGATGTGTGATGTGATATTTCTTTTTCCAGTTCAGTTTTATGTTGTTGTTGTTTGGGTTTGAATGAAGTCTGCTCGTAAAGATAATATATGGAGGGGGGTGGCCATGTATATAACCTTAATAATGTAACTCTAGATGTAGATCCCAAATGTATTTTGGTTGTACAGATTTATTAAAGGGTGTCTTTTCTTTCTTTTATGGACAGTCAGATTAGGTTTTTTGTTACTTTTTTGAAGGTTGGGGTGGGCTTCGTGGCACAGTTACATCTTGCCTGATATTGCATGATTTTTTCACCAAATCAAATTATCAGATTGTTTTTGTTGATCATAATTACATTTTAGATGACCCTCATCACTACCCTTAATTTGCATCTTGTAGAACGGTCTCGAAAATAAGTGCTTCATTGACTTTGTGCTGCTCATAGAGGAGATAGTCATCAGCTTTTTTATTATTTTTTTATTTAAAGAGTTGAAAGGCTATTCATTGTCTTGAACAGCTGACTCGTGCTTATTTTTGTATCCATGATCTGAACCAAAATTGTGATTTGTCAGACACAATTTAGGCGCACATGCTAAATCTCTGCAGACATACTGTACAAAGTGAAGTTATTGTACACTTTCTTAGATGTTTTCATGGTTACTAAGTGCAGACACACTTAGAGCTGTTGTTCTTATTTTTCTTGTTCCATTGTGTAAATACAGTATGTAACAAAAAAAGTTTGAGAAGTGGCAAAGCCTTTTTCTAAAAAATCATTCCTCCCAGTTTCAAATTTTTATTTCTGGTTCTTCATGTCATGTTCCATGTGAAGTCTAAAGAGACATTTTAAACACAATATTAACTTGCTGTAAAAAAGGAGAAGAAAAAAAAGAAATAAACATTGTTTTTGAGGTTATGTAGGCATGGTTTATATTATATGAAGGAAAGGTTGTCGTAATTAAAATTTTCTCCCCAAGGACAGCTGAGTACTTGAAGGAAGCTACAAGAAATACACAGTCAGTATGTAATGATTGCACTTTTCAGTAGAATAAACAAATGGTGTGACGGCAGCTTCATCTGTCTTCAACATATTGTGGTTTTTAATAACTTGGTCAAGATTCAAGAATCAGTCAAACTCTAGAGTTCCTGAGATCAAAGTATTGCTGTATCAAGGAATTTAACTGACGTGAATGGCCCTTAAATCCTGTCTCCCTTGAACAATAATATAAAGCAGGATTTCTCAACCTTTTTAGTAACAAATGCATCGTTTTAAACTCTTGCGCTTAATTATTTGTTGTAACAAAAATTACGAACTCCAGTGCTATATCTCCTATTCTACCATATCCTAGGATCATTGTTTTGCTGAGATACTTAAAGGTACACTATGTTAACTTTTTTTGTTCAAAATTAAATTTATTTAACATAAATGAAAATTAAATGAATCAATACATAATCCTTCCAAAACATGCTTTTTGTCTTACCCCGATTCACTATTTCGGTAACACTTTACAATAAGGTTCATTAACATTAGTTAATGCATTAACTAATATGAACTAACAAAATCAATACATTTGTTACTGTTTTAGTTCATCTTTGTTAACGTTAGTTAAGCTGTTCATGGTTTATTCATGTTAGTCACAGTGCATTAACTAATGTTAACAAATACACCCTTTGATTTTTAAATAATGTATTAGTAAATGTTGGTATTAATATTAACTAAGATTAATAAATGCTGCAGAAGTATTGTTCATTCTTAGTTCATGTTAACTAAGGTAGTTAACTAATGAACCTTAATGTAAAGTGTTACCACTATTTCTATTATAAGTATTTATATTTTAGAACTGATGGGATGGTTTTTGTGGAATATATTATAATATAATATATATATATATATATATATATATTACACATGTCACTTTGTCATGTCTGTAAATAGAGAAAAGTTGCTTTGGTTATTTGACGTGGGAGAGGGGGAAAAAAGAAGAAGCATAACAGAGGAGAGTCCTCGCAAAAAGAGAACATGACAGCTCATAATAAAATGAAAATCAACACTGCCTTGGCTTTTCAGACATAAATTTGAACAGAGGGATTTGAAATGTTGTAAAAGTGTTTTGTAAAAGCATGGAGATGGTGTTTTTGCTATTCAACATGTGAGTAAGTAAGGTATTTTATTTAACAGATAAATTGCAATATGTAGCTCTCTAACAGAGTTCATTGTAAAGCATTATCTATTGCAAAGGCTCATATTCATCCGCAGTCACACAGAGCCGAAGCACAGCCAAAACAATGTTCTTCCCCGAAACGCATGCAGTTTTGTTTTTAACTGTTAGAGAGCCAAAAGTACCTTTAAAGTATAATATTTGAAAGTTGCCATGAAATCAAAATTGATCCTATTTATTTTCTTAATGCATGTTACTGGTTGTATTGTTAACAGTTCATCCATGCATATATCTTTATAAAAATATTTGACCACACAATATTTAAATGTCAACATTTCTTTGCTTATGCCAGAGAGTGAAGCACTTTGGATAGAAAGCATTTCCTATGGCAAAGAGACAAATTTAACAGTGTTGTTTTTAATTGGACAGCTAACAAAAATCAAAACAGATTACACTCCCTATTAACAGCCAACATACTGATACATGATGCCTATAAATAATTATATTTATTTTGGATATGGATTATGAACTTGTTTCAGTTAAGTGCTAAGATCGGCAGGATCAGTCAGTACCAGTAGTTTTAGTGTTTTCAGTTGACCTTCTCAAAGTATTCCTTCGAGCCATCTGGAGTCGGCTTAATCTAAGGATAAAAAAAAAGTCAATTACATAAATTAAGTCAAAACAAAACCAACAACCCAACAAACATTTCGCACTATTATCTATGGCCATGACAGACCTGCGTAGTTCATATCTGGCCAAATACTACCCATTTACAATAATTAATGGGCAAGTTTGCTGATTTTCAACCAGCTTTGTATTGTTACAGTGTCTGTATTACATGTAAATGAACTATGCATATTTTTTTCTTCATGTAACCAGCACCCAGATCTATAATGATAAATAAACAGGGAGATCTGGATTCAGAAAACATGAAGAAATGTATGTATACTACTGACATTGTAACATCAAACTTGTCCTTTAACTGATTTAAAACTGTGTACACATTTACAAAAAGGTTTCACTCATTTATTCAGAAGTTGAGGTATTTAAATTTTGAGAAGTCTTTTATGCACCAACCACATATTATATAGTGTAATCATATTGTACTTTGACACCAATAAAACCGTTAAAAGCTTACCGTGGGTGACTTTGGGGTCCAGCTGGCAGGACACACTTCACCATGGGTTTCCACAAACTGGAAGGCCTTGACCAGACGGATGGTTTCCTCAACAGAGCGTCCAACTGGCAGGTCATTTACACTCATGTGTCGGATCACTCCATTAGGATCAATAATGAAAAGACCCCTATAATGTGAAACATTCAAGTTTATTTGTATTTTTCATTGTACATTTTCTTCTCAATAAACTCTAACACAATTTAACTGAACTTAACGGAAGTTCATTGGTGTAGTACCCTAATACTTTTTAAATAACCTTTTATGGAGTGGAAAATACAGCGTTCACTCGTGCATAATATTGTCTCATTATTTATATCTCAATTGCAATTATATTTGTACATCACTCTAGGATTATTGATTTAATGATATACTGTGGTTTTTAATGCTTCTTTATTTCTGCCCACTCGGCAGCACTTTTGAAACATCACTTAATGATGGATAATTTGCTAAAAAAAAAAAAAAAGCTAACTATCCAGCTTAGCAATGCATGAAAACAAACATACAGATACAGGAAATAAAACAAATGTTTGAGGATGTCTAAAAGTAATCAAAGTACATTGATTAAATGACGGTACCTTAAAGCAATTCCAGGACCCTCAAGCAGGACACCATAGTCTCTGGACACTTGCTTTGTGAGATCAGCCAACAGAGGAATGTGGATTTTCCCTAATCCTCCACTCTAGACAAACCAGACGACGTTAGTTGGCAAGCTTAACATTTGGCATGAATTTGATGCTAGTTTCCCAATCCCTTGATCCTATTTAGAGAACTGAGAATGATTAAACCGTAATGTGCACAATGTCAATCATTGCACTGTTTTTGAACAGCCTGTATACGGTGTGTGTGTGTGTGTGTTTCATTTCAGCCAACTAATCAATAGGGCCTGGTAAACAATGCAAAGTGACAACTGTATTTAGCTGCAGTGTGTACACAGCATGTGTGAAGTTAAGTATAAACCTTTCTCGGGGTGTTGGTCCAGGCCAGGTGGGTAAAGTGAGAGTCCACAGAAACACCCACTACTTGACAGTTTACATCACGAAACTCATTGGCTTTGTCACTGAACGCGATGATCTCTGTGGGGCAAACAAAAGTGCTGCCGAGTGGGCAGAAATAAAGAAGCATTAAAAACCACAGTATATCATTAAATCAATAATCCTAGAGTGATGTACAAATATAATTGCAATTGAGATATAAATAATGAGACAATATTATGCACGAGTGAACGCTGTATTTTCACACTCCATAAAAGGTTATTTAAAAAGTATTAGGGTACTACACCAATGAACTTCCGTTAAGTTCAGTTAAATTGTGTTAGAGTTTATTAAGAAGAAAATGTACAATGAAAAACTTACAAATCTAGTGGGTAAAAGAAAAGGACCAGGTATTTGCCCTTGAAGTCTTCTAGGCTGATCTCCTTGAACTCTCCATTGAGAACAGCAGTGCCTTTGAAATGTGGGGCCTGTTGAGTGACTGATGGGGCCCATCTTGCAGTGGCTGATATTTACAAACATGCATGATAGATTAACAAAGATAATACTATATTTAATTGGGCAAAAAATCAACTCTTTTAAGACTTACTGATTGAGAAGCAAGCTTTTTGTGTAGCAATGCAAGCGAGGGATTGTGGGGCCCTGATCACTGATGGTCCATTGTGAGGGACCAAGACATTCAGTCCATTAACTGCAGCTCTTCTTGCCTGTAGTGAAAAGGAGGGACATACACGAAAGAGTCGTTATACAATTCAGTTATCTCTTTTCAACAGATAGCACCATGCCCTAACATAGTGCAAATCGAGTACAAACATCTCAAACTATACAGGCCCGCTTTATAAGAGGCGCTTTCTGTATACTGTAAAGTTACACTTTTGTGAACACATTTTTAGTGAGATTAGGTTTGTTTAAATACTTTTATCTAACATAATTAGGCTAATTTTAACGTTGTTAAAATTAAAAGTAATTAAAAACAAAAAGATCTGCACAAGCTACATGTAACAATTGTTTATGTATGGCAATTATTCTGACAGGTAGCTATTTGACGTGCTCATTGTATAAGCTGTAAAAGGTTAAATACCGTGAAACGTATCTGCTAACAGAAACGACGACGACCAGAGTTTAACCAGATCACACTGGCACCTAATTGTACTTCAGCACTTGTTTCTCGTAATAATGTTTCGCAGCATAAATCTTATTTATCGCTACGGCTAAATAAATGAAACTTACAGAAGTCCTGAGAAGTCTCCCGATGGTGGCTGCCATCTTGCTAATGTGCTCGATGAATGCAGTGCGCAATAAAACACCTTGAGGGTCAAAGCTGCGCACTAATTTTGCATTAGTTGCGCAGCACACGCACATCAATACAATAAGTTGTTTAAAATAATTGTTTAATAATACAAATATATAATAGATAAATTGGTGCCGACAAGAATTAAGGGTAGATAACTATAAAACCACGTAAAGCTTAACATATTAAATACAAGTTCGAAAAATCGATTAGGTTTGCATGTAGGCTACACAGTGTTGTATGTCATGTTTTTTTATTTTTTATATCAGGGTATTTATTAAATGCTTCATTTTATGGTCAAAGCTCTGTAGTTGTAACTGTGGGCGGGGACCGTACGTTACTCAAACGTTTCTCAAAACAAACATACATAGGCTACATTTTAACAGGGTTTTTATATAGCCTATGAAAAAAGGTGTATGGATAATCAAGTAAATCTAAGTCGCTCTAGTAAATGTCCCCAGACAGCAACAGGGACATATTATATTTAAACAATTGTTTACTTTGAATATATATATTGAAAGCAAATAATTATTTAATTATTTACTTTGAATATTATATATTATATATATATATATATATATATATATATATATATATATATATATATATATATATATATATATATTCAAAGCAAATAATTATTTAATTGAAATGGAATTAATTGAATTAATGAATATGTAATTATGTCAAATAACAATACATTCTGTCTTTTCACTTTAATTTGATGGCTCTTTAACGTTGTTGATCCCATGCCGGAGTGTAATTGGATGATGTCTGAGCACGTGACACACGGAAGCGTCGCAGACTCAAGCATGTCTCATCTGCGTGACCCACACAAGTTAAGCTTTGTTTAAGAATCATAAAATGAATTGGTAATGCTTGTAGAGCCGTCATTAAAAAGCTAAAATGGACCCCAACTTGCAGTACTGGCAAAACAATGGACAGGTACTTTCTTGAATATATGTGTCGTTTAAAAAATCACGTTTTGATTTATATTTTTCATGTTAATGAAAATTATGAAAGCAGCGACAAATAAATAAATAAATAAATGAATCATTTTGCAGTCTTTTCTGAGCAGACTGCGTCTCTGGTTCAACATCCTCGACCCCCGTTATGTGTTGTCATCACAGGTGAGTAGCAGCAGCATAATCAGCACATGTTGTCTGTACTGTAACATGCCAAAAAACAATGCCTATATGAACAGTATCTCGCGCAGGATGAAAAGAACGCTGTGATATTTGTCCCTTACATTTAACATTGTTTACATTTAGTTGACAACAAAATACATAATATGATTTTTCCTTAGGCTGAAATTGAGGAGGCCCGGATACTTCTTCAGAAAGAGGGAAATAAACAGATAAATGAAAAAGTAGGCTGCACAATATGTTTGTTAATTCATTCATTCATTCATTCATTCATTCATTCCATTCATTCATTCATTCATAACAATATTCCTATCTCTTTCAAGGTTGCTAATGCATGGTTACTGTCTCTTGTAAGTGAATCAATTTACATTTTTCAAGTGAACATGACTAATAAAGGGATATTATTTTGATTAAAGACTATGAGGACAAATACATTTTTAAAAGATAATAATGTGCACGGATAAATAATATTTTGATTTCATGGTGACTTTAACATGTTTTTGTCAATAATGTTATACATTTTAGTCTTCTGTCCATGCTGATACTGGAGCTGTAATCTCACCAGTGTTTCGTCCCCAAGGTATACTAACAAACTTGAGGGTTTGTGTTTTCTGTAATTTATGCACTTGAGAAATTTCTTAATTTGTGTGAACTGAAGCAATTTGCATTCAACTGAATTGAAAATGTTCTTTTGCTTCTCTGATGACATCTACTTCTTTTTTGTTTTCAGGTTTTCTACCTATATCTGCTCCCTTGGTGAGTTTTTAATTTCAGAATGTGCTTACAATGTGCTGGAGATGAGCAACTGAAAATCTAATTTAGTGAGTTGTGAGTTTTTATGATCCACAAATGAATATATCCACATATTTTTGTTTCCACAGGTTGTTGCAAGTTTAATACCACATAAAGGCATTAAACATGCTTTGTTTTGGCAAGTAAGTACATTCTACATTTATGTCTTCATTTTAGTTTTTTCTTATCAACTATACATTTTTGTGACAATTTTTGCTATAGTTTTTGCTTCAGGGATACTGTGCAGGATTCAACCATTCTAACAGAAATGCAACAGCGACTAAGGTAAAGAATTATATTTTAAACAAAATTAAAAACTGCTTTGCTTAGCAAACTATTTTAACCACAGTGTTCCATCCCAGGACATATTTTCTTTTATTTTGTGTAAGTGAGTAGTAATAATAATAATAAGAGTGTTCTGATACAGGATTTTAATTGTTATATTTATTTCTCTTTATTTGCTTAGGATAACACAACATCAATGAAGCAGTCAATTCTTATGGTTGGAACAGTTTCCTACTCAACGTTTGCAGGGGTATGAGACATTTTTGTCACTGTCATGTTTTCTAAGTCAATAAACCATATTCATCTGATGATTTTATGTTTGGAAAATTGTTGACACAGGTGTGTGAAACTCATGAAACATGTCAAGGTTCAAGGGTCATGTCCGGGTCAAATTTCATCCCCTGAAATTTAAAAGAAAGAAAAAAGATTATATTTAGTTTACAGAAAATTAAGCCTAATTTAGCACCATTCAGATTTTGAGCATAAATTATCTAAATTATCATTAACATAATGCATAAAATCTTGTAATTCCTATTAAGGTTTTGTGAGGAAAGTTATAGATTTTAGTTTTTTTTCGACACATCATTTGTTGTATTTTAATAGTACAGATAAATATTTTCTTTTGATTTTGGGGTGAAATGTGACCTGGATATGCTCTCTTTTCAGGCTCTTCCACAGATTATACTCCAGCATTTTAGACTCTTCAGTGCTGTTGAGACCTTCTGTAGATCCTTGTTACCTATTCCTCTCTCAGGTAAGAACACCAATGTATATGCACACAATACACCTAGCATAGTTACTCCATTTCATATACATTCCTGGTCTAAAGTCTGCATTCTAGTGTCATAATACCATTGAAAGGTTTTGAGTCAAACATGGTTTTCTAGCCTGTCTAGCTGCATTCAGTGTAATGGTGGTGAGAAGTGAAGAGTCCGAAAATGGAATACAAGTGTTTGATTCTAATGGGAATGCTGTCGGAGTCTCGAAGGAAGCTGGTTCCAAGGTGAGACTGCAACAAAACCTTATTCCACCTAAGCTCCTTATCATTAAATTACTTAAATATACTGTATACTGATGAGCCAAAACATGACCAGTCACAGGTGAAGTGAATATCATATATCATCTCCTAACAAGGCCACATATTAAGGCTGGTGTGTTGCTCCTGATCAGCAGTGGTCCGAGGAGTTTGTAAACTACAAACAGGATGTTGGGCGTCCTGGGCTCATCGGTGTGTGAGGGCAACGAATGCTATCCTATCTAGTCTGAGCCAACAGAAGGTCTACTGTGGCACAAGTCACACAAAATTTGAATGATGGTTATAGGGGGTGTCAGGGACCAAAGCAGTGAGGCAAGAGGACACAGGAGACTATTTCAAAAAAAGGGCTTTATTACCCAAATTATTGGAAAATTACATAAGGACCAAATTGAATAACTAGGCCTTAAAAGGAGTCAGCAAAAAAAAGTAACTAAATATAAGCTTGAATACATAGACTTGTAACACAAAATTAACTGAACTAAAAAACTGACATTCTCACACAGACACAGAAAGGAGCTTATATGACAGCTTGACAAAACCAAATAACATAGAAGGGGTAAACAACTAACAGATAAGAACTCAAGAGCTAACTAAGGACAAAATCCCCCCTGGCACATGGTGAGACATGGTATGGCCTAATGAGCTGACTCCCGGATATAGGTCTCCTCAGCCCTTAGCCACTCCATTCGCCCAACCAGGAAGGGACCGCCCCCCCCAACAGGTCCAGGTAACTCAACACAAAGAAACACATGATTAGTGCACTACCTGTAAATCAATATAAAGGTAAAGCAAAATAAACCAAATAAAAAAACTCTATTGTGTTCGTTATTTAAATATCATGGTTTAGCTGACTATAAATAATAATCAGTGCAACAAACTTAAGAGATAAGATAATAAAATGGTAATCAAATGTTTGGAACTGAGGTGATATTACCCTGTGTGGCGGTAGCCATCGCACTCTGCTGCGTATGGGACTGTGTAGCCGCAGACCAATCAGAGTGCCTATGATGACCCCTGTCAACAGTTGAAAGCACCTACACTGCACTCGAGCGTCAGAACTGGATCTTGGAGCAGTGGGTGAAGGTCGCCGATGATTCCCATTTTCTTTGACATCATGTGGACGGCCGTGTACATGTGCACCGTTTACTTGGGGAAGTGATTGCACCAGAATACACTGTGGGATGATGACAAGCCAGTGGAGGGAGTGTGATGCTCTGGGCAATGTTCTGCTGGGAAACCCTGGGTCTGGCCATTCATGTGGATGTGAATTTGACACATGCCACCTACCTAAACATTGTTGCAGACCAGGTACACCCCTCCATGACAATGGTGTTCCCTAGTGGAACTGGCCTCTTTTAGCAGGATAATACACCCTGCCACACTGCACACATTGTTCTGGATTGGTTTAAGGAACATGATGAAGAATTCATGGTGTAGCCCTGGCCTCCAAATTCCCCAGATCTCAATCCAATTGAGCATCTGAGGGATGTGCTGGACCAACAAGTTCAATCCACAACAGCTCCACCTCGCAACCTATGTTCTTGTAGTAAAACATGTCTTGTTTTACCACAAGACATCTTTCAGAGTCTTGTAGAGTCCATGCCTCAGCAGGCCCTCGCTGTTTTGGCAGCACGCGGATGACCAACAGCATATTATGCAGGTGGTTATAATGTTTTGTCTCATCTGTGTATATTCTTCATATGTAATTTGTATTCGATGATGTCTCACATCTAATCATTCATGGTTTCTACCATCATGTCTTGGTCTTAGGCCATAAAGGAAACGGCCCTCTCAAGAGCGGCTCTCTTTGGCACCACTGCAGCTGTTCCCAGTTTTCTGCTGGCTCTCCTTAAAAGGTACAAGTCAAAACCATTTGCATTCTGCTCTACAATTTGATTCTTAAAAGTTTTGATCGTCTAAATGTGAAATCTGCTGTCAATGTTTCAGGGCAAATTTTGGCCTAAGAAACCCCATGCTAATCGCTCCTGTTCGGCATGTCAGTACTGCCATTATTTTTGGCCTGATGATTCCTGTGTCCTTTAGTCTTTTCCCACAGATTGGCAAGGTAACACATAAGATAACAGATGTTTGTTTAATGTTAATGCTGATTCATTATACATTTATTACTATTTACTTTTTCATTTTGTAAATAAATTCAGACAAGCAACCTATTTTTTGTTTGCAGATAAAGAGGGAGAATTTAGAAGAGGAGTTTCAATCACTTGAAAGTAATGGGGAACTGTTTTACCACAGAGGACTGTGATGTTGCTATTGCAAACTTGCTTATTTGAGGGGGACTTTTATTGACAGGGTTTGCTGACATGAAATGACAATGTTAACAATAGAATATATTAAAAGTTCACTGCATTTCAACAAAAATTCAAAATGGTGTACATTGGAAGTGTTAAAAACATGCACCCCCCCCCCCAAAGGATTTATTAAATTCTGTACTACAGCTTAATGACCACATTAATAAGTACAGGAATTCATATTAATTTAATTGCTAAATTCACTGCATTGAAATGGATTTTACTAAATAATAACACTTAAACAATTATATCATCGCTCACTCTGTTTGTTAGTCAATAAAATTTCTGTTGCCACCCGTGTATACTTTTTTGTGTATTTAATGATCACACATGAATTTAAAAAAGTATCCAAGGAAACAGCATTTTACAACTCTCTGAAAATTATCACAATGTTTAAGAAATTAGAGATTAACAGTTTGAACATCCTCTTTTTTCAGTATATATTGCACACAACACATTATCAAAAAATCTTCTATGATCTATTTAGGCACAGAGAATAGCCCTTGATAACAAGGGGTTTTCAGATTAATAACGAGATTAAACACGAGATTAAACATAAAACATGCTTAAGAATGCTTAAATCTATTATGTGGAAATGCAACATGTGGAAGCAAAGTTCCATCCCACAGGAATGACTTTGTATATTTAAATTAGAGTATATAATCATAAAAATACACATACAGACTGGTAATTAACATTCTAACTTTATGATTAGGTTTTGGCACTCAATAGTTCGGTAAAAAAGTTTTCAGTGGCTTTACATTCTGAATTTAATGGGACCCTCTAGAGCAATTAAATTTGTTTAATGGAACAATTGCTATAACAGTATTATTATTTTACAGTTGAACAAATGTTAGGCATGAACTAGGCAACCGTCAGCCCTTTGATATTGGTGTGCAATTATGAAATATTATAAAAATTCTAACAACATGCCAATACCTTGTAAATACTTGCAGAGATACAAATAAAAATTGTTCATTGGCTCAAGATCTAAGTGCTACAAAAAGGTTTGATTATTAATTATTTACCTCAAACCTGTTATTACTTAATGTCACATTCAACATTCGTAATTGCACCCATGATGTTATAGGTATGTGTTGTACATCTATCTTTATATTGTCACATTTACAACCCTGATATTAGAAATTATCCAAATGTTACAAAGCATTTTGTGATTCCACTTTGAAAGGTAAGTTCCTATCTCAGTGATTATTGTGAGGCATGCCAGTTGGATGGGATGCACTGATTGGTCAAATCTTCAAGAGTTGCTCAGCTGCAGCTAAATGAAAGAGGAAGTTTTCAGTCGCTGGAGGGTAATTCCGCTTTTTCAGAGTCTCCAAAGTCAATTTGGAGTTGTCTGCTTCATCAGCAAGAGACATCAGATTACTGAGGATTTCTTTAGTTTTTACTGAAATATCCTGGAAACAGATTGAAAAATAAAAAAGGGGTTGGATTAAACCTACAGTGTTGCAGGATTTCCAAGTCTTGGAAAATTGAAATGCTTCAAAAGTAAATTGTGCTACAGCTATATATATATTTCTTTGCTAATACTTAGGACCTTCTCAATTACTTGCCTTTATAACCTGTGCATCTGTGCGATCAGTGTCCTCTGCAGCCTGGACAATGAAGTTGCCGATCTCTTTATGGAGTTTTCCCATAGCCATTGCCTCTGAAAAAACAAGGCATGGTAAGTGGTAACGGGTACTTGACAATCCTACTTAGTCTATCAATCTGTAAAGCAAAATCTCTCACCTTTGGCATTTTGTGAGACAGTGATCTCACTGTCTGGTAGATTTACATACACATCAAACAGGTCTGATCGGTCTCTGACTTCAGCATCGACAAACCCTGCAACATAACCTACAGAGATAGTGAACAAGATTCATTAACATTGCAAGAGTGATAACAATAAATATAGTTTTGGGAAAGGGGCCTGTTTTCCCTCGTACCTGTACACAGCTTGAGGTTTTCCAACTCATTATTATCCAGGTGAACAAAAGGGTGGAGTATGGACCAGTCTTTTCTATGCCATACTAGGCCAGGAAGAGCTCTGGTTTTAAAAAGAAAAACACATTTACCACTTCCAGCCTTTTTAGTGCATGGCGATTATCATTAACATGTTCAAAAGTTTGGGGTCTGTACCATTTATTTTGGGTTTCTTCTCGAAATAAATCAATCAATCTATGAGACCCCAATGGTTGACCGTTTATCCTTACATGATGTGCAGAAAGAAAGAAATAGAACCATAAGCACCTGCTGCTCTTTGTTACAGCACCACAGGACATAAACACTAAGATACTTTAATTCAATGTGACATGCCACCTATTTTAAGTTCCATACTCTGACTGTTTTCTAGTTTGAATTAATGTACGTCAATGAATCATGCACAGTGGGATTAGGAATGTAAATAGTCAACTTTGATTTCATGTTAACTTAATGATCATGTTGTGCAATGAAAATTTCCATGGTTACCTTGTGAACTCCAGAAGCGCCTCAATCCGTGGGTGATAGACCACCACTCTTTTTTTCAGCATTAGTGCTGTGTAAAGGATGATGGTCTCCATACCAAATTGTGACACAACATCTAAAATAAAGATAGAATATCTCATGATGAGTCTTAAATAAAGCAAACTGGATACCATACATAAAGGTTTTACAGAATTGAGATGCTTTCTTGAAAGATTTCTCAAATAACAACCATGAAGCCAATTGGAACAAATGGCTATGGTACCAAAAGTAAGTCAACATCAGATGATTTTAGCAGTTAATTTTTTGCTTCATGTTGCCATAAGTGCTCGTAATGTTCATTTTAAAGATGCACCCTAACCTTTTAAGGAGCCAGCCAGGTAAGCCTTCCTGACGTCATAATCTTTGATAAGGAAGGAACCGTTCTCATCACTCTGGCATATCCCTTTGGTCAGAACAGCAATGTAGCCATCCATCATCTTCACGGGACTTCCATGTTTAATATACATCCTGAGCAAAAACAATGTTATAGATGCAACATCACAAACACTTGGTGTATTTCCTTAGAAATGGTTTAATGACAAACAAAATATGCTTACTGAAAGTAATAATGCTAAAAGACCATTTAAACTGAAAACAAAAATCTACACTCAAGCGGGAACCTCTATGTTGCGCACTAATGTTTTTTACTTAAATTAAACCTACCTGCACAGAACTCTACTGAATGCAGCATATTTTTCAGGGTTGAAGTCCTTAGCTGTGACAACTATTGAGAAATGTGTCACCTTTGAAGGAAATTGAGCAGTCGGTTAGCAAGCCGGCATGATTCTGATCATTTATTTAGATAAAAAATAAGTACCATCTGTCTACAAAGCATTCAGCACTTACGGTGAAAAGCACATAATGAGATATACAAAGTTGTCAGATTTGTCACAAAAGAAGTTATAATTGCAATATATTATAGCAGTGCTTCTCCAAGGCCCCTATTGTCCATGAAAATATTCAAACAATATCCCTAGCACTAGTTTTTTTTTTTTTTTTAAATATATAAAGGTTTTACAAGATTGGGAACTTTCTTTAAAAGAAAACAACAATCGGTGTTTGTGTGTGCATGTCTGTATATATGAAGAAAGTAAATCATTCATTCAGGTTTGTAATGACATAAAAGATGGGTAAATAAACAAATTGTTCCTTTTACGTTATTTGAGCACAGGTTTGATAGCTTTCAGGATGGCAGTGGTGTCCTAATCATGAAGTCTGGTACCTTTTTAAGTGCAGTTGGCTCCTGAACCTCGACAGTGCTGATGTAGTACCAGGTTCTGCAGTACTGTCCGAACACAAATGTGTGCAACACCCGATTGTCCAACGTCAGGCAACATTTTCTCAACAGAACCTCTCGCAGATCAGCACCAATGGAAGGATAGCACCAAACCCAAAGCGTGTCTGCATTTACATCTTTCTCTGTGTATGAGGGACAAATTCAATTACTGACAAAATAATCAACTAAAGGGACAGTTTTCCCAAAAATATTCTGTCATATGGCCTTTTTCCTCTGCAGAGCACAAAATGAGATGTTAGACTCAGTCACCATTTACTTTCACTGCATCCTTTTTCCAATTTCCACAAAATGAAAGTGAATAGTGACTGACAAAAAAGTGCTGTCACTCTGCCTAACAACTCCTTGTGTTTTCTTTAAGAAAGAAAAAAAAAGCATACTGGTTAGGAAAAATATGAGGGCGAGTAAGCTATTACTGAACTTTGGGGGGGGGGGGGGGGGGGGGGGGGGGGAGTGAACTAATGCAATACAATGTACATACAAATGTTATCTTTTCCCGTTATTTCGGTCTTACCAATAAGTCCAAGACTCAGCATCAGGTCAGATGTAGCCATATTCCATTCCTTATCCACGTTAATCTGTTTCTAATACTTTAATGATTTGTTAACAGTTATGTCAACAGCAGTTTGGAAAGCAGATGACAATGTTTTTCAGAGCGAACTGACACAACCCATTGTCAAATATGCCGGGACAGTCTAGAAAACAATTAAAATGCCAAAACGGTTCTCCTTGCAAAATAGATGTTAGTGTTGAATCCAGCTGCAGTTTTCTTTTGAAAGCCTAGCGTTACGAATTATCAATTAGTTTGTAGTATATCAGTATAGATGAATCAGTTGTGGAATTGCAATAATTCCGGCGAGTATGTATATCAAAGAAATATAAAAAATAAAATTATAACTTATCATAAACAGTGGATCTCCACTACTGGTCAAGTGACCAACATGCCTTCTTCCGGGTTTTATTTCTCTGAGTTCCAGTTCAACCAAAATATTCAGAAACATACTGCCATCTAGTGTGTTGGTGCGTTTAAAGTTCAAACAATAAATCCCAGCAGCATTGTCACCTTCATATTCCTAAAAACTATAGTAAACTAAATTACCGTATACATTTTCAAATAATCTTTAATGTCAAACGACTTGGAGCAACTATACAGATGTCATGATATTAAAGAAGTTAAAGACACAGATGCCATTCAATGTCCAAATTAAACATTACTCTTAAAAAATTAATGTATAAATATAATTAATTGATTTGAAGTGAACATTTTAGGAAACAAAGATAATTAATAATATCTGGTTCTAACTTTAATTGTGTCCGATTTTTTAAACATTTATTTGCATGTTGTTCCGAACCAAACCTGTAAGACTTTCTTCTGTGAAGCATAAAAGACGTTATGTAAGCTTGGAAGGCACATAATATTGTTTTTTGTTTTATTAATGATACTAATACAATATACCATGAAGTATAATTGTGACTACTGACTACGTGTTCTTTAATTGTCATGCTTAAAAAAAAAATCTTTACTTTTTTTTTAACCTTGTTTTGTATCCTTAGGAATACAAAAATGTACTGAAAGGTAAAATATTAAGTTCAACAGCCATCTTGTAATAATCCTATAAATGTCTATAAAAGGCAGAGTCTTGTCATAAATTGTCAAACTGCTTTTCTGGAGATCATTTATTTCCTTTTTTTATTGGTTGAAAAAATGTACAGTTCCAAAGTTACACGGGCTTTCGCCAGATTCGTCTTGAGTAACATTTCAGTACTGAACTGATGAATTTATTTAATTAGCATGTTGTTGCATCATGTCTATCATCCAATATTATTATAGCCGTGGAGTAAGTGTGCGCGCGCACACATACGGGAACTCTTGTCTTCGTCGCCGGGGTTGGCAGTTCACGTGCGCTAGTCCTTTCTTGCTTGAGCGGCGAGAAGTCACAGCGCGGATGGGCAGGCAGAGTCATAAAACAGCCTCGAAACCTGAAACCGGCCTGCTAGCAAGCTATAACAATGCCAGCCTATTTCCAGAGACCGGGAGAGAATGCTCTTAAACGAGCAAACGGTGAGTCCATATTTTAACCTGCCGTCTCTTGGACTGTAGTCGTGAGTTAGCTGTTAGCTCGATATGGCGCGTGCTGGAGTAGCCATGTTTCTCACAGGCTCTGGTGCAGGCCGGATGTCACCGTTACTGGGCCCGTGTGTCACGTATGATGCAGCGTTTCAAATTTCATGTATTCAATCATATCTGCCTCTTCTTAGTGTACTCATAGAGAGGACTCGATTAGAAATTAAGTGTAAATAATCGGCATAAACAGATGGAGAGCGTTTTTGCGTGTTAGCAGGCTATTCCATTCCGCTAGGTTAGCTCTGACAACTTCTGGTATCGAAGAATGAAGATTAATGACAATATGCGTGGAAAAAAATCCTTAAGACTGTAACAGTCTAATAACGTTTATTCATGAATGAAGAGGAAATACGTTGTCATTTGGTCATAGTAAAAAAACAGATTGTGAGTGCAGTGGCACAGCACTGCGCACCTGCCACCAGCTTTAACGTATAAAATGGGTTATTTTCTCAGACATCGCAGTATTATAGTCAGCTGTAAATGTCATATTTGGGTTGAAGGCTATATGATACATAAACAAAATACTGCAGCAGTCCCAGTGATTCATTCTATTCTGGATGCAGTATATTTCATAATTGAACAAATTCCCAGAGGTTTGCAGGTCATGACAGTCTTTGTTTCTCTTTTTCAGAGTTTCTTGAAGTTGGTAAAAAGCAGCCAGCTTTGGATGTACTCTACGATGTCATCAAGAGCAAAAAACATCGAACATGGCAGAAGATACACGAGCCAATTATGCTCAAGTACTTGGAGCTCTGTGTGGACCTTCGCAAGAGCCACTTGGCAAAGGAGGGACTGTATCAGTACAAAAACATCTGTCAACAGGTTTGCATCCCTATTAAACAAACCATATATTTGACTTCGGCAGAAAGTTATACATTTTAAAGTCAGATTAAAAATTCACCTATCAATTTTCTAATTACATGTTAAAGATCTCATTGTAATAACCAATTCATCTTTGCACATCTTCATTTTTTTTTAAATGTCTTGACCTTGATCTTCCAGTGAAAACGACAGACTATTCATACTTGACTTCTCTAATCATTTAGTCTGCTTAAACCTGTCTGCCTTCACTTTAAGAATGCAAATGTTTTTTATTCCTTTTTCAATAATCTGTAGACTTGTATATACTTCACAATATGGGATAAAAGATCTGTTGCTACTTCTGTTTCATCATGACTTTAAACTTTAGTTCATAATGCTCTTAGGTTATGTTTATACAATATTTCCAATCATGATTTTTAGTGAACTTTTGAATTGGCCTCAAATTTCTGTACAGATGAAAACAGACAGGTAAATGATCAATTCCATCCTTCTTGAGGATGAAGTTACTGACTACTAATTATATGCTTCAGGTGAATATCAAATCTTTGGAAGATGTGGTCCGTGCTTACCTTAAACTTGCGGAAGAGAAGACCGAGACAGCGAAAGGGGAGTCTCAGCAGATGGTGCTGGACATTGAGGATCTGGACAACATTCAGACCCCGAAAGGTACAGGAACCTAAAGGCCTAAACAGTTCCTTCCCACTGATGTCTCTATAGAGAATTTGTTGTTGCTGTGTAATTTCAGAATTTCTTTATATCTAGAAATCATGTTCAATTTCATTGAAAGGACATTTACATTAAAATGCATGTTCATGAGGACAATCAAGTTAAAAAACCCAAAAATAATTCTTTCTTTTTTTTAGCGTTCTGTTGAGTGCCGTCAGTGGTGAAGACACTCAAGACCGAACTGACAGACTTTTGCTCACGCCTTGGGTCAAGTTCCTGTGGGAGTCGTACCGCCAGTGCCTGGACCTGCTGAGGAATAACTCCAAAGTTGAGCGCCTTTACCATGACATTGCTCAGCAAGGTCAGTGTACACTTCATATAATACAAAAGCATCTGTTTATGGGAGTTTTAGCATATGGTACAGATAAGGGTTTGTCTGTTGAGTTCGGAATGTCGTTCCTTCTTATTGATGTAGTTCAGGTTACTGTGAATAAATGCATACACTACCATTCAAAATGGGATTGGCAAGATTCTTTTAATGTTTCTGAAAGAAGTCTTTTATTCTCACCTAAGATGCATTTATTTGATCAAAAATGCAGTAAAAACAGTAATATTGTGAAATATTAATGTAAGTTAAAATAACTTTCCTATTTTAATGATGTGGCTCAGTGTCTAATATGCTGATTTGGTGCTCAAACTTTTTTATGAATGTTTAAAAGCAGTTCTGCTGGTAAATATTTTTGTGGAAAAGATGCATCTTTTTAAATTAAGATTCTTTGATTAATAGAAATAACAGCATTTATTTGAAATTAAAATATTTTGTAACATCATGAATGTCTTTACTGTCATTTTGATCAGTTTTAATGCATCCTCGCTGATTAAAAGTTTCATCCAAAAAAAACAGAAACATGATCTCTATCTTTTTAACGAAAGTGCTTAATCATATTATATAATGCCTAAGATTTACATTTTGTTCGTACACTAATTCATTAAAATCATTTTTCTCTCATAGCATTTAAGTTTTGCCTGCAGTAACACCGTAAAGCAGAGTTCCGTAAGCTGTGTGACAATCTGCGAATGCACCTGGGGCAGATCCAACGTCATCACAACCAGAGCACCGCCATCAACCTGAACAACCCTGAGAGCCAGTCCATGCACCTCGAGACACGTCTGGTCCAGCTGGACAGCGCTATTAGCATGGAGCTGTGGCAGGTCTCTGTGCTCTATTGTAGGCACCAATGTTTCACAGAAATGTTAAATTCTTAGAAATATTGAATTTGATTAATTCAAATATATTTAGTTGCATATACTCTCAGTTTATACTCCTCCTTTAAACCTTTTTTTTTCAGTGCAAAGGAGAGATTACAGAAAAATAAAATACCAAAGAAATGTTGTTTTTGCTTGTCATATGTTGCACAAGCTTTGACTTGATGACTGATCACACTGATTGCATTCAAACATAGGAAGCGTTCAAAGCAGTTGAAGACATCCATGGATTATTTGCCCTCTCAAAGAAGCCCCCTAAACCTCAGCTTATGGCCAACTACTACAACAAGGTGTCCACTGTATTCTGGAAATCTGGCAATGCCTTATTCCATGCCTGTACCCTACACAGACTCTATCACCTCTCCCGAGAAATGCGCAAGAATCTCACCCAAGAAGAGATGCAGAGGTTAGCATTATATAGGAGTGATTTTCAGCTTGAAGAAGGAATTGAATTAAATGCTTTGTGGAATTATTTTTCTGTCATTTTACTTTAGGGTAGTTTTCTCTTGAAATCAGAACTTTGCATTTCATTTATTAGTTTGAGAATTGAAAGTGTTTAATTGCTCTGTATATTGTACTCATTTCCCTCAGAATGTCCACCCGTGTCCTCTTGGCCACTCTGTCTATTCCCATCACCCCTGAGCGCACTGATATCGCTCGTCTGTTGGACATGGATGGCATCATTGTGGAGAAACACCGCAGACTGGCTACTCTACTTGGCTTACAGTCTCCACCCACCCGTCAGAGTCTCATCAATGACATGGTAATAGCCTATCTGTTGTCATACCTCAAAGGGATGGTTCACCCTAAAATAAAAATAAAATGTCATTTACTCACCCTCATGACGCTCCAAACCATAACATTTTGTTTATTTTTTAAAACACAAATTAAGATATTTTGAATGAAACCTGAGATGTTTCTGTCCTTCTATTGAGGGTCAATTTAACCAAAACTCAAGTTGAGAAAATGACACAATTTTTATTTTTGGGTGAACTATCCCTTAAACGTTGTGGTTTCTTGATATTTGGTAGATCATGTGTGACAGTGTTGTTAGAAAAGATTTAAAATATTGCAAATTATACACTCTTTGTGGGTATTATTCTTGTCATAGGTGAGGTTCAACCTGCTTCAGTATATTGTCCCTGAAGTCAAAGAGCTCTACAACTGGTTGGAGATGGACTTCCACCCTCTTAAACTTTGTGGAAGAGTGACTAAGGTGAGTAGCACTTGCCGCATTATGCATATTTGCTTTTGTAACTTTAATTAAAGTAATGTGTTAGCTACATTACATTTAAATTGTGTGATTTAAGTCTATTCTGTTTTTTTTTTTTTGTTGATGATCTAAGAATTTACATTTCCAGAATTATGTTAACATGCATCCACGCTGTACCATTAAAACTAGGGCTGCGCAATTTACATGAAACTCACTTAAAGGGTTAGTTCACCCAAAAATGAAAATTCTGTCAGTAATTACTCACCCTCATGTCGTTCCAACCCCGTAAGACCTTCGTTCATCTTCGGAACACAAATTAAGATATTTGTGATTAAATCTGAGAGCTGGATCACTCCTCCATAGGCTTCTAAGGGATTGAGACTTGCCAGCCCTGAAAAGTTATTAAAGAAATCATTAAAATAGTTCAAGTGACTACAGTGGCTCAATCTTAAGTTTATCAAGCGACGAGAATACTTTTTGTGTGCAAAAAAAACACAAAAATAACGACTTTATTCAGCCATCTCTTCTCTTCCATGTAATTCTCCTAAGCTGTTGACGTAGTGTAACAGTGCAGCACTTATGGGTTGTACGTCATATGTAGGCTCACTATTGGCCGTCACTGGTCATGTGTGTGGTGCGTGTGACGTTCAATCAGAAGCATTGCGCAATTACACTACGTCAACAGCTTAGGAGAATTACATGGAAGAGATAAAATTTTTGGGTGAACTAACCCTTTAAACCGATTTTGCTTATCACGATTATGAAATAGCAAAGGCTGCAATTTATTTACGCGCAGCTTGTCATTGATGTACGGCTCTGTAAACGCTGCTCCATCTGAAAGCACTGAGTTTGAGTCACTTATACTGTGCAAAAAGCAACACTCGTCAAACATGAGAAGCATTTATGAACCTCATGTCCAACAAAAGACAACATTTAAATATAGCTGCGAGCAGCGATTACGGGCCCAAGCCGGTGGCACCGCAACCCTGGTGCACCAGGGTGGCGGTACCGCCGGCTTTGGCCCTTCATCGCTGCTCGCAGCTATATATATATATATATATATATATATATATATATATATATATATATATATATATATATATATCCACCTTTTTCCTGGTTAGCGAATTTACCCATGATTCATAGCGGGTTTGAACCGGAATCCGGTTGTCCTTTTCCGGTTCTAAGCTTTATGAAGATTGCGCCGCTTGCTCCGAACGCCGCAGTGAAGTGCTGATTAGAAAATATGTGAAATAAATAAGTAGGGCTGCCCCTGCCCGTGCACGACTGAAGTTGGGTTGGAAGTTATGTATACTATATGGGAGAGAATACTAAACCATAATGAGCGTTTTCGTAATATTGCCTATTCTGCATAACAACGCGCTTGCCACAATAAAAAAAAACGGCAAAAGTAATGATTATGCATTAAACATTTGAATTGTTTATTAATAACTAGTGTTTTCTGTAAGTATCGACTGCAAAGATAAATTTGATGATGCTGACTCGCCATCTT